>LUGF01025329.1:55194-71898 GCA_001625245.1 Calycopis cecrops
ATACCTATATTAGCTTCTACTGAAAGCATCGTAAATATAAATATTATAATTATGTTTGATGATTTATTTTATGGTATTATTTGAACCTAGCATTTGCCACTGCAATAACGAACTACAAATATCCATAAAGACACGCTGAAACTGTGATTTTTTCTATAAGTGAGAAAAGCATTTATGTCATATTGATACTCCCTCTATAGGATGAACGTATTTATAGGATGTGATGAACGATAGTTGTTATATTCCTTTGTTATGGTTTTATTTTAATTACCAGTTTACTCCTTTAAAAACGGCTTAAAACTTACGTCTTAAAATAGTATGGTAGAAGCAAATGATATTTATTTTTATTTAACTAGTTTCAAATTTAGAATATATCGTGCCTATTTTATTTATATTATTTTTAGTGTACTAAAAAATAATCCTTCTACTTGAAATTTAGAATAACGTTACAAAGTCGTTCTTTAGTAATATATAGCGACACCTCTTGGTGATAAATTTTAATAAATACATAGAGCTAATTAAGTTTCGAGGTATTCGCAATAATAATTATACCTCTCGCGTTGCACGTGTGTTAAACGGATATTCAGTTTAATGTTTACGTCCATAAGGTTTTAATTTGATTTTTCAATGTATAATGGTATTAACCCTTAATTACCATGAGCTTATGTTGATAAGTGGTCGGTACACCGGGACGGTAAATTGGTCTCTCATTTTCAGAACACTGTTTAATCACTGCCACTTTCAGGGTGTGACGTGTGAGCGGAAGTCGGGTCGGTAATGCCGGGGAAGTTAACCGGTTCGACCCGATCCAATTGCAATGAATGAATGGCACTCTTGTGCACTACAGGTAGTAGTACTACTTTTGTATAAGAAGGATGTGATCTGACTGAAATAAGCTATACCTAAATAGTCGCTCCCTTTTCATTAGCAAATATATCGGATCATATATATTTTTCATTCGATCTACAACCGACGATATTTTTTATATAAAATATTATTGTTACGGTCCAGTGCGGTATTTGACAGGACGAGTTGGAGTTCGTTTGTTTTATCACCCGGTAACTGGCAGGTGGAGTTTGTCGGAGCCCCAGGTGAGTGAGATATTACTTGAGGGTTATGCGCCAGAATGGCTCAACGACATTGATATTAGTTTATTACATTGTTTGAATTATAAATGTTGCGTCATTAGAGCTTCGTCGGGTTGGTCTGGAGAAGAACCTAATGCTCTGCCTCATGCCGTAGTTTTCTACGAATGAAGTAGAATGACGTCAATAGAACGGTAAGTAAATAAAACAAATGCATGTTTAAGAATTTAGGAAACCATGTATTTTTTACGTGGTTTACGTCTGCTAAATGACGGCATCACTTTCCTATGACATACAAGCCTAATGGCTATTGTTCCCCTAAACCTGGAAGCAATATAAATGAGTAAAGGAGTTTGTTCCCTCATTCTCCTAATCCTATGGACAACAGTCCTGCACGACTTGGGGGAAATTAGGCGCAGGAGCGACGGCATAACGCACTGTACGAACACGTTAGAACCCCGTCAACTTTCCAACACCAGATATTGAAAATTTTCAATAAGAGACCGAGATTTACGTCTGACCCGGGACTCGAACCACGTCGGACGAAAATTAGCAACAACAATTTGTTGTTAAAGAATCTAACCATTAGAACACAATGCAGATTTGGCACATACACAAGTACAATAAACTCGTCATTCGCCTTTGCACAGTCGGGAGAAACCTATTATCTTACGTAATGCCATGTAAAATGAAATAATATGAAAAAGATATTACATAATGTTACTCGTAAAATGGAAATTGGGAACCGCTTTCGTTAAGCGCAAAACCGCAAGGAAACGTAATCGTCGCACGAAAATATCAATAAAATGTATAACAACGACAATGAAATTTTGCAAAAAAAAAATAAGCTGTAATATGGAAAATATGAAAACCGGAACGAGTGCTTCATGTTTACGATGAAATTTTCATTTTGACCATCGCAAGATTAATTCCATTAGTGGGTCGTAACTCGTAACTTATTTCATTTACAATGAAATTATTTTCTATTTCATTTGTATAAGTACACAACAAATACCTCGAGGGGGTAATTTTGTACACAATTACGCAAATGTCTATGGAAATTGATAATTAATTGAATCATCCAATTACTCGGTCTGTTCGTTTGCACGCTTAAACTGAGAAAAATGTAGATACAAACGTAGGTAGAATGAAACGTGAGCAGAGTAATTCCCGGTTACATCTAACTATTAACGGGACGCGATTCTACGGTTTTGGAACAATCACCAACCGAACGAAAATAAGCAAGTATTTGGTTTGTGAAAGTTAAAAATAGTTTGTTCAGTTTTACAAGTACGATCGGCATCCACTTCTTTATACTAATCATATGTAATATAATTTACGCATGTAGATTTGTTTCACAAGACGTTTCTAACTGTTTTACTATGAACATATTGACATGTATAAATTCAATTTGAACTTAGCAGAAATTACTTATTAAATTAAGCTTTGCTAATGAGAAGGTGTAAAACATTTGCTCTCCATAAATATAAACATTGTAAGAATTCATAAACAGAGTATGTGTGAGTAAAGGTAGTATTCTGTGCAGGGCCTACGCAGATGTATAAAAAACAGCAGCTCATGCTGTGCACAGGACGACGCGACGTGCCATCGGGGAAACTCGGCATGGCTTCTGAAGGCGTGCCTCAACATGTAGAAACTGCTAACTTTCCTAATGGAACTCAAAAGAAAATAAGGAGATATGAACAGTCCGTACACAGATTACGCGCAACAAGCATTTGAAAACACAAAGAACGTTGTGTCCTTCCTTCTCCCATACACAAAATGGCGACAAGTGTCGAGTTGCAGAGCAAACTCAAAAGAAAAGAGGTAAGCAATAAGCGTAGGTATGCATAAAAATCATAAAATCTATAATTCAAAATTGTAATACATTTCTTGAACCGCTCGGGAGCATGATCGCGGACGATTCATCACGGGGAACCCCAGAGGCGGCGAGTGATGATGGAGGTGCGTGGGCGGGCGCGTGTGTCCGCACATTACTCAGTAGCCGGGGCTCGGGGCACCATCTATCACGGTTATGAGTGCCCCAGTGGGTCCACCTGGCTTATGATTGCCCCATTTGGGAGAGTATCGCTCAAATAACTGTAAAGTGTTGTTGTTACGAACAAATCTTGTTTTGTACAGCCATTTCAGCCTTCAAATGGAAAGATTTTTTACAGTACCTACAAGGGCCCACAGCTTTCCATGTGTTAACGCTTGCATGCATATGTGGATGTGTTGCCTCCTACCTCCCTCCTGGGTGGCCACAAGCTCTGCACGCAACAACAGGAAAATTCGGCAACAATGCATGCTGCTACCTCTTACGCAAAGTTAGGTATAGATAAAAGTATTATTAGGACGCAACAGAGAAAATATTAGAATGGCGACTAAAGAAATTTCAACTGTGTAAGGTAAAGGTACTTGTTGAGCGACGGTAATTTTCTATAGGGCGGTGTGACAATGGAGTAAATCGCGCGGAAACGTTAATGAGCCTCTTGAGAATTTCATCTCGTTAATCACTACGTCATGTTTAATATCAATAGTCTGAACTCTTCAGGGTCCTTTAGCCTCTTTAGTAAGAGGAAGTGGATATGGCCATGCACTGTGACCGAAATGGGGTGAAATGCCCATATCGCGCAAATATGATACACGCAAAGGAAATTAAAAGAACCGAACGAAACGATATACACAGGCGCATCTACAAGATGGACATCTTGCAGATGCGCCTTTGTATATCGTCCGGTCGAGAGAAGGGAAGGAGGGCATTTTAATAACAAATATAGGAATTTTGACTTAAATATTGATTTTGATAAAAAGTAATTCGCCTTTTATGTCTTTCTGTCATAGTAACTATCTATGCGTTGGTGTGCGTTCCACGACATCGATACACAAGTACGCTGGTAACGCGGACCGCACCAAGTACACAAATAACTTTTTTATGGTAAGGGGGGTGGGAGGGGGGAAACGAGCAGTCTGAGTCATTTTCATGACTACTGACGCCCCTGATGCGCTACCCTCCTTTCTTCTCCCACCTCCATGGGTCACTGGCTATGGCACCGCATGAAACACGACAGCACAGCTGTCACTTTACGCCGGTCTCGTGTAAGCGAGAGTTACCTCCTCGGTCATGCCGGCCCAATTCGGCTGCACGCAAGCATACAGTGTGGCACTACCATTTACTATTGTTAAATCTATGTTAAATGTTAACATTTGTGATATCTATCGTCGAATAAACAATTAATACTTAGCTACAAAATATCCGACACACAATATCGACAGACAAATCTCCGTTTAAAAATAAAAGTCTCCACTGAAACTGCAGCGTAGCATTTCAATATAAAACTGAACTCAGACTTTTGTTATTGAGGCACGAGCTAAAGACACATCCGGTAATTCTTCCGTCTGATGGCGGCCCTTGTGTCCGGGATGTCTTAGTGTTCTTGACAAATCGTTTCGTATCTTTGGAGATGAAAATTCATGTCTTTTTATTTCATAGCACATAAATCGTCCTGTTTTTGTGTGGTAAAAATGTAATAAAAGCCAGCACTAAATTATAGGACGGAACGACCAGGGAAGTAAGTAGTACATGTTACCGCTAAGTAAAAAAAGCTATTTAATGTTTGTTATGTATGTATGTAGGTGGAGGTAACTATTCCAATTTTTTTGATTTATTTAAGTCATTGCAGTCTTGCACTATTTCCAGCTTTAATTTGGGGGGAAATTGGAAAACTTCCTACTCCTCTTAATTAAATTTGTCGCGGCTCCCAAGAGAGAGAGAGAGAGAGAGAGAGAGAGAGATAGTAGGATTTATCTCGGTATACCTCTGATGTTTTTATCACAGAGTTACAAGTGGTTGTTACCGGCTCTGGCTACACTACAGAATGCCGAACTCCTTTGTAGTCTGAGGCCGAATTTGAGGCCGATTTGCTACCATTTATAATAACAATGTAATTTGTTAGTTGTGATTGTGCAAATAAAAACATTCTTTCTTTCTACACAGGACTAGCGGTTGGAAAGTGTTTATATGCTTTGTTTTTTAGTGAAACGCTGTATTAAATTATAAACCACTTTAAATTTTGTATATCTGCAATAAAAAAGATTCAATTTCGGAACTATTTCGAAATTCAAAAACTTTTACGTCGATAGGAATTGACATCACTTCGGACTGTAATTCGATTGTATCATCCACTCGCCGGAGTAATTTGAAAGAGCTGCGATCGGAAATGACGTCACACGGAACATTTACAGGCGCCAAACTATTGTATGAAATGCAGTTACGACTTCGCAAATCAATAGCCCCGTTGTATACTTGTATAGTGTATTAAATGAAGCCAAATCTAATCTTTCGGAGTAAATTGAGGTAATTTATCTCATACTAATATCATAAATTTAAGCGTTCGTTCTCGCGAAAACTAGGTACCTACTTGACGGATTTGATTTAAACTCGCTACACACATAGATTATAACACTCTGAAAGAGACCTTCCCCTGAGATTAGCTCTTGAAATTATAATTACATCCAACTATATTAAATTACTTTGATAAAATATATAACGTGGCGCGTCACTTGTGTCTAATTATCTCACGTATTGTGCATGGAGGTGCAGTGTGCGTTACTATTGTGCACACGCTGTATAGTGCAGTACCGGACAGCCTGTTTAACGTGGAGGGGCAGTACGCGTTACTATTGTGCACAAGTGCACAACTTGTATACTCCAGTACCGCATAGCCTGTATAACGTGGCGCGCGTCACGTGTGCACTGTCTCACGTACTGTGCGTGGAGGTGCAGTGCGTGTTACTATTGTGCACACGCTGTATAGTCCAGTACCGGACAGCCTGTTTAACGTGGAGGTGCAGTGCGCGTTACTATTGTACACACGCTGTATAGTCCAGTACCGCACAGCCTGTATAGCGTGCGCGTCACGTGTGCACCAAATTGATGCGGTGACAGTGATGTATTGCGATCATAATATCATGTGGCCGTTCGCGCTTCCTACGCTAAAATTACAAACATTACGCGCTGCTGCTGCTCGTTTATCAGAATCGTGTCGTATCCGTCCACTTGCAGAGTGGACTGTCGATTATTTATTATTTTTTATTTTTTCTAAGAGGTTGCATTATGCCATTGTGTTTCGTGCGGCTTGTAAAGCTCCAGTAGCCCATATTAGTAGAAAAAAAAGGACGTCATCATATCTGCATTATTATAAGGATGTGTATGGACGCCGGTAGGCAACTAAGGGTCCTAATTGCTTGATTGCTGTTTTATACTATTAAAAATAGAAATTAAGTAACATGAAGAGTATGTTTCGATAGTGATATTATTGGGACTAGATTCACATGACATATTGCACCCTGGTGCATGTAGGATATGGCTGAAATTACCTGTTTGCGTTAGCTTACAAAACAAGTAAAATTGAAGAAAAAATAACATCACTTAGTTCGCATTTAAGCATAAATTTATTCACAAACTCCGATAATAACTCGTGGATCATGAAAGGCTTCATTATAACTCCCTCCAAGTTAAATACATTAACAATTGCCCGTAATAATACCGCCACTGCTAACTACCTACATTTTTTTCGTTTTCTGTTCTTTCTACTTTATTTTCTCTTTAAAAAGTTATAGTTTATTATCTTGTCTAGTGGTAAGGCCTTTTTTAAAGTTTGATTCAAGGAGTAAAATGTTATTGAGTTTTTTTACTTCTTTTTTCTGTCATCAACTTTCAGGAACGCGATATACATCTCGTACCTCAAAGATCCAGTAAAATCATAATTCGTATTCTTGTGTTCCTCTATTGCAATAAAAAAGAAAACTGTGTAGTATACAGGTGAAGAATAAACATTTTTTAGAAGAACCAACGAGCAATCTGATCCATTTCCGCAAGGATTATGACGTGCCTTATTGCGGTCCTTCACCTATCTGTCCAATGGGCCGCCCGCTATCCACAAACAGCGCAAAACATGACGCACATAGTCATCACTTTTCAGGACATGAGATTAAGTGATACCTGGTTGTGTCTGCTCAATTCGATTGCAGTCAAAAATGGGAGATCATCTTACTGACTTTATCTATCTATAAAAACATATAGCTATTACTTCGAAATCTGCCATGCGAACTTGGCTCATTTCTCGACACGTATAATGGGCATTACGTGCCCTCATCGCGCTGCTACCCTTTGGACTCGAGTAAAATCTACGTCGTAGTTTGATGGGTCGACGGATTTTATAGTCAGGTTCTTGATATCTCGAGTGGCATTATAATAATAATATATTTTAAGCAGTCAGATTTTTGTTTTTAATTTTTTATACAAGTTTTGACAGCCTATTTGCGCCAGCAGGATCTTGTAAATCATACTTCCATAATACCAACGTATTTAACTTGGCTTTCCTCAATCGTATATTTCATCCTTGTGCATTAGTGTGGGTTCGGTGATTCATTGGCGAGACAGGTGAATGGCGGACAACACCAGAGTATAAGTTCTGCTGGAGTGGGTTTATTTTATTTCTAAATCCCTATGGTATTCAAATCCTTGCGGTAATTAGCAACGTAGTGTTTAGTTACTGTGCACTGATATTTAGTCAATTGATATTAATATGGCGTCCGCAGTCGGCAGAAACTTGGTCTACAGCTCGTAGATACCAGCTTTGATTATATTGACGAAGGCTTACGTAAACGTAAACGTACTGTTATAGATAGTCTATGTAGCCTTTCCCGCTTACTAATCATCCTAGTATTGCCTACCTAACACTTTTAACCCATAGCCTGTGATCCTATACATTTCACCACTAGTCTCATCCCAATATCCAAGCTAGACGGCTGTCTCACCATCAATTCAGAGTTTTATTTTTTTAAAAAGCCAAATCGGTTGAGGCTCATAACAGTACGTATTGGTACGATATTATATGTGCTTCAAGATATTAAAGACTTGAGTATTCGACATAATGTTTAGCTTGATGCGTTCCTAAAAAAAAGGTCCCAGTTAACCTATAGACATACATAGTATAACATACAGACAGATATACATAAAGGCGAAAAGAAAGAGAAAAAAAATTTATCCTAAAAATATATAGGTATATATTATATAGATATATTCATCAATTACGAAAAATGCCACTTCAGTTTCGCTGACACAGTCTCCAAAAATATCTACATTAAACTGGGGTTCTAAAATTAAAATCAGCACTCTTATGGAATATTCGTTCCTCTTAAAACCTTCTCATTTAAAAATTGTCGAGTTCCACAGTTCACACGGGTGTTCCCGGATTTACCGGTTCACGATAACAGCGGTAACGATCTGAGAATCCCGTGCGGAAGATATGAATCCGAGAGATTATACGTTCGTCAACTTGAAACTTTAAAGTTAAAGTGATCCAAAAGCTAGGGATATCGATATAACTTTACATTTTTTAATGATAGGTATCCTTATTCTCCAATTGATTATTAACTAATTGTTAAATTAGCTAGTAAATAATATAAGAAAAGTACCTGTCATGCATATACATACATAATTATAACAATTTTGTGTAAGCTAA
Source organism: Calycopis cecrops (assembly GCA_001625245.1). Lineage (NCBI taxonomy): Eukaryota > Metazoa > Arthropoda > Insecta > Lepidoptera > Lycaenidae > Calycopis > Calycopis cecrops. The sequence continues at coordinate 63,809 of LUGF01025329.1, forward strand.
AGCGACACATGACCGAAGAATACTCCTAAAGAACGAATTGAAATTGTACTATTGTTCTTTATCGTACTGTGCTCAATAAACAACTTCATAAGGAGTAGTTCTTATTTAAGTACTTCAAAATCATTTCTGAAACGTAACAAAAAAACTGAATAAAATTCTTTGGCATTTCACATATTGTGACAAACCAATTTAATGTAAACGCGAAATAACCTGATGATGTAGGGAATTAGCAAACAAATGTGTCCGTAAATAACGAATGGGGCGCCGGAACTGATGACTGAGATGTGAATATAATGAGACCATCGTAATTTTATTAAAGCGCTAATACTACATTGCGTAATGCTTATGTCTTGACGGAATATCCCTTAATGTCGTGGAGAGATTCCGATATCTCGGTCATATCATCACGAGCGACTTAAGGGATGAAGAGGATATTGAGCGAGAACGCCGGGCGTTGGCAGTGCTGGAAAATATGATTGCTCGCAGATTCGCGCGGTGCACTGCAAGCGTGTAGGTAACTTTATTTAAAGCCTACTGCCAGTCTTTCCATACCGGCGGGCTGTGAGTAAGATATACGCGCCAAGCATACTACGCCTTGCGTGTCCTCTATAATAATACCTTTAAGCCTGTTGGGGCTGCCGTGGCGATGTAGTGCTTCAAAAATGTTCGCAGACGCACACAACAACGACTTTTTCGCAATAATGCGCAAAAAACATCGTCCCTGCTACATCGTTTACGTTCCAGCGACAACAGCATCCTAAAGATGATTGCTGCCAGGAATGACTGCTCCATCCAGCACCACTGGGTCGAAATTGCCATAGGACTACGTAAATGATAATAATAATAACTACTACTACTAACATAAGATAATAGAAACTGTCACTAACAATCTATAGATCACAAAATCTGAAATAAACTTTTATTTATTGTTTGTTTGTTCGGTTCGGTTCGATTCGGTTCCGTTCGGTTCCGTTCCGTTCCGTTCGGTTCCGTTCGGTTCCGTTCCGTTCCGTTCCGTTCCGTACCGTTCGCTCGTTCGTTCGTTCGTTCGTTCGTTCGTTCGTTCGTTCGTTTATTGCAGCTGAAATAACCCGACAGCTCTTACTCAAATAACAATCAAAGTAATCAAGTACCTGAAGTGGAAACCTGCACGGTATATTTTGATTCAACATAACATTAATGCCCCTGTTCATTCCTGCAGCCGAGGGTTAAGGTGCCGAATCTTATTTAAGGCACGGGATTGTCTAGTCACTCTAAGTACCAGCTTGACACCTTTCGCGATGAAAATCGATTCCTAGCCCTCAGTTGCCCAAGTGTCCTAGAGTATTAGAGCTGCTTGATGCCAGGCCACCTTTGTGGTTTTCGCAATTGTTTTTAGTCGTCACACTGTTGTCTTGAGTCCGACGAAACCTCCCGATTCACCCAAGGCATTTGAAATAAATAAATAAAGAAAATATATTTTATTGATCGCTAAATTCATCACCACCATTGTTATAAATTTATCATATTTACATTTTCAATGTGTCCAATAGAGCTCCATTGCACGAGCATGTGTCACATCAGTATGTGATGACATGATGTTGATTTTAAGTAAACCCTCACTTTTATTTAAACAGAACTCTTTTTATTTCTAATTGGATAAAAGCTAAGACGACAATTCGATACATCGGGAAGGCAAGGATAATTAACGGCCTCTGTCTTAAGTTCAGGGGTGCGACACTATAAACTACTCGTATCTGTCTCCAAATAGTTATTAAGAACAAGTTGTGACCCGTTGAATGTAACCTAAAGTTTGGGATAGTTTGTGAATATGAATGTGTGTTTGTTACTCTTTCTATTGATGCAAATTTGACGATATTTTTCTAAGATAATATAGATACAATCTGCAATAACATTAAAAATACTTTTTTTTCCGAAAAAATGCATGACCTGAACGCAAGGAACAGACAATATTAATGATACTGAGGTTACTGTGTTTTTGTTTACAACATACAATTCTAATTTGGTAATAAGTATATATAGACTCAAAACTCACACGGGTGAATATACGAGGCGCAGCTAGTGCAGTCTAAAATGAATGTTTATGATGTTATTGTTCCAGCGATGTCCACAGCCCTGTTCCCGGGGAGCTCGGAACTCGGGACTCCGGGGCCGCGGCGGCTTCAAATTCCCGGCGACAATGTCGGGGCCGCCCGGTATTGGGCCGACTTGCTGGGCGGTGGAATTCTAGATGAGACATTGTTGTTCGTTAATTGAACAATTTCTGCGTGGTTCGCCTTTTAAAATAAGATACGATATTTTTAATAGTACCGGCTTCACGATTCTATGTTTTATTTCGAGGTACTTGAAAATATTATTAATTTATTTATACTGGTATCTATCTAGTGCTCCCATAATACAGTTTTTGTTCCCAACTGGTTGCGGGGTCTGTCTTGTGAAGGTATCCTTTACTAGCTGAGCCCCGCGGTTTTAGTCGCGTAAATTTAGATTCGTGAAAAATAGAAAATCACCCATGGCATCCCATAGAAACATTTTTTCGGCATAAAAACTTGTAAATCCAAGTTACGCTTTAATATGTGTGTGCCTCATAGAAATCGGTTCAGCTGTTTTTGCGTAAAGGAGTAACAAATAAACATACAAACTTTCGCATTTATAATATTAGTAAGATAACGCAACTCTATTACAAAGCACATTTAATTCACAGATCGTATTTCCAATAAACACAGAAAAGAGAAACAGCTAAACCTATACGATTTAGTTCCTCGCATCCGATGTTGACGCAAGTTATTGGGACGATGCAATCGATAGAATATTATCTGAGGGAAGGTCTCCTGGAGCGACCCTTTCAGGCATTACGGAGGATCACTGTGACTTCCTATCCGTTTCAACAAACGAACCGATAAAATGACTTTTGTTTTAAATCGAAGTTATTGAACAATAGAAAAGGTTTAGTTTCTTGTTTAGGATAAGTTCATAAGTTTGTGTGTGTTTGACAAGCATATTCAGTTTTTATAAGTTCATCGATAATGGCGCAATTATATCGTTTGAGGCTAATGGCAAATGTTTACGATGAGCACTTTCTCTTGAGATGAAGAAGCTCTAATCTTGAATCCTTCTGTGTTCACAGCCTTCTGAATGAGGAACCCTTCCAGCCGGTGGTTAAGTAATGCCACTGGTCATCGAAGTGTTGTTTCCGACTTCACTTGGCGCTACGCACATTACCTTCGAGTTGTTTAAAACTTGGAGTAGTTTACTGATGGCGTGTATCAGCCGGTATAGTTATCATATCATGAGCCGCTTGATGCAAGTGACATTATTTTATTGACTCCCTTTGAGAGGTGGAGGAGAATGGAACGACCTATAAATATTATCATAGAAATGAGAGTTATTGTTTCAGATTGATATCTGTAGCACCAATAAATAACACGTAAATATTCATCTTCACACCAAATTATGCTTCGCAGAATGTAAAGTCATATCCAACCCGAATCCTAAGGTCTGAAACTTACTTCGACGTTTGTTACAGACCACATGCGTGTGGTATGTCTGGAGGTCCTTGTAGACCGCGTGTGTCGCCTGTCATGGAACGAACTAATTCGTACAAGCGAAGTTTTTGATGGAGGACGACGAAGGTTCACACAACACATGTTCACGCCAGTCGCTAATGAGGCGGGCAGAGAGCACCAAGTGCCATACGTCACGGTCCTTACATATTTGTCTTGTTCTCTTTACCTTTAATATTCTCGACAATTTTTGTATACTTAGTAAGAGGTAGTGCCACACTGCATGCATGTGTAGCCGAATTGGTCCGGCACAACCAGAGAGGTAGCTACCTCTCGCTTAGACGAGACCAACGTTAAGTGACAGCTGTGCTGTCGCGTTTCGTGCGGTGTGTAAGTATTCGGTGGACCATTGAAGTTGGAGGACAAAGGAGGACAGCGCATTTGTACAGCTTCTATGCGGATGTCTATGGTCGTCGGTAGTCATGAAAATGGCTCCGACTGCTCGTTTTTTTTGCCCCCCTACACTATACAAAAAAAATAATATGTTCACGCCAGTTTGCCATTGAGGTAGGCGGAGAGAACCAAGTGCCACATGTCATGATCCTTAATTATTTATTAATGTAGGTACTACACGGACGCGTTAAGTTGGGATCTGGCAAGAATGCGAAGAATTCTCTCTAGCCCCGCACTTCCCCCAATGTCGCTCTATTATGGCTATATCGGGGGTGGTGCTGGGGTAGGGAACGGAAAATTGAATTTTTGCCAGGTCCCAACTTACCGCGTCCGTGTAGTATGTATCCGATAGCCAATAGGAGAGTAACAAAGAAGCGGAACACGTCTCCAAATAATTGTGCAGATATCTAGTCGTGGCGATAGTCTTTACGAGAATTCAAATGCTCTTTTTCCCCCTTGCAATAAGTGCCTCAAACATTAATAGTGACATTACTTAAACAGCAAATCCAATCAAAATTTTAAAAAAACATCTGTCGCATGTCTCATAGTAGAAGTATGTTAGTTTACACACCGGCGTTGACAGATGAGGACTATACTTTAATATATTATGTTCGAACCCCTGTGAGAGCGATGATGCTCTAACAGATGTCATACTTCATCTAGGTACGTTGGTCCTGTCACACTGATTTATTTATTTATTTATGATTTGACACACCAACACAAGATCAACACTGATGAATGTTCTTTTCACACTCTCCCTGTTCTCTTTGTTTTATTATAAACCCCATAACAAAGTTTTCTTGACCAGGGTTGAACAACAGAGAGTTGACGTCGATTAAGCCTAACCGAGGCAGTCCATAATGTACTTATTTCACTGTAGCCTCATAAATATTAGCAATCGATTCAATTTATCTCCGGCTCATAAAACAGTCGATGTATTACCACAAATTATTGGGAAACATAATTGAATGTATTTTATGCCGCGAAATAAGCGTCAGAGATTGTAATAAAAATTTGTGTTCCGTCGTTTGTGGCAGGCATTCTATTTGAGTTCTACACCGAGTGTTATCAAAGTGTGTGGGTAAATGGTATGATTGTGAATGAAAATCCACCTTCTTAATGGTGAGTGAGTGAGTGGTGATATGCTTTTTAAATCCTTATCTATTTTGAAGATGATAAACCTGAGTTCTTTTTTTTCTAGTTTAAAAGTGCTAATGACCAACTCGAGCCTCGTAGTAACTACCAACGACATGGGCGTAGAGATTATGTTGACTCGCCCTCTTTTTGCCTTCTCTCCTTTTAGCTTTGTCTTTGGGCCAACGGAAATTTAGACGCGAGCGAACGCAATAGGATTTAGTCGGATTTATTAGTCATTTAGTAGGTAGTTAGTTACCTACATATTTGTGATTGTTTATATTAGTTAGTTTTGTATTTTTAGACGCGCAACTTCTCAACAACGATTTAGTACGTATTTATTTTTTAGTTTATAGTGAGGGATCACATAATATCATGGTTATGATATCTCCGTATATCATAACCATTACCTGACTAGTCATCTTTTAGTGATTAAGATAGATGCACTGTTATACATTAATTGATATACTTATTTAAATTATTTACAAAATTTTATATTTTTTGGCTATAGTTTTATTTCTTTAATGTTTTTTTATGTGATATATTATGTTTTTTTATAGACGTATGTTTTATAGATATGTTTTATACATGTGATATAAGTTGTTAACGTGTAATAGTGTTATGTATTAGTGTCCTTAATAAAATATTTCTATTTCCCTTTCCATTTCTTCTTATTGCTATTTCTATTTCTTTTCTATTTCGATCTCTATCTCTATTTAAATATCTCTATCTCTATTTAATATATACATTCTTATTCTAGTATGTCTTTGCTATATTGTTATTGTATGTGGTGTTTAAAAGTAGTGATCTATTAATTTATATATTTTTTTATTTTTATTATGTCACTTGTAGGTTATATGTTGGTACGACCATGATTTCCCCAAACGGCTCAAGCGGAAGACCGGCGCTGACAATTTATGCTAGCAAATGCCGAGTTTGAGACCGATTTACAAGGACGACCAACGTTTTATAATTTGTAATCTCTGTATCTTTAAATTTGTGTGTCTCTTAGTAAATAAATGTTTTTTCTTTCTTTCTTTCTTTTCTTTCTATTTATATCTCTATTTCTGTATCTATCTTTATTTCTAGGTATATTTCTATTTCTATTTCTATTTTCTATTTCTATTTCTATTTCTATAGGCGTTATCATGTGAGCGAACCGAGCTGATAGGAATGGGACACTATAAAATACCGTAGTAGGTAGGTAGGTAGGTAGTTTAGGATTTAGGCAACAGCCATCCGATTTTCAGAGCCATTTTCATGGAAACTAACGTCCATATGTCCATTTATGCGTTACCCTCTTTCTTAGGCCACTGAATGCTTACACACTGCACGAATCGCCACACAAGATATAGCACTATTCGCCGGTATCGAATATGCGAGACTCACAAGAGCTACCTCCTCACTCGTGCTGGTCCAATTTGGCGGCAAAGCAGTGAGGCACTCTAACAAACCTAAATGAATGCACACAAATACAGATACGCTTGAAAACGACTGCCATGCAGTAGGTAAAGACAAATATCGGTGATAGACATATCGCCGGAACATGCGCGCATGCACGGGCGATCAAAGTGATCGGACGTGATTGCGTGATCGGCGATGACGTTTAGTGCGTCCGGACGACATCAGCAGAACTCGCAATAACGTGCAATAACGTTTGGGGACATTTGCTCACATTCAGCCACTAGAATGTGGACGCGGGTTTATTAAACGTATTATTATTATTTATATAAACCACACTAGTAGATAATAAGCTATTGCGTGTGTGTCGAAGGCTTTATAAAATTCTACATTGTCCAGTTCATTCTTAAAACAGTTTAGTGATGGTGCCATAATGACATATTCAGAGAGCCTGTACCACGGTGACACAACTCTGTTGGGTAGAAAATGCTTCCTATACTCGGAATTTTAATTCGATTCCAGATTTGACAATTTCAGTGTTGTAACGTTATGACAAGTACTAAATGGTGACGTTGCGAAATTATTCGATACGGAAATGAAATATTTCCGAATCGATTCCTCTTGTTTAAAGTAGTATCAACTACTACTTTAATCGAAACTAAGTACAACCAAAAAATTAAATATTTTTGAACGGATAATTTAGTTATGACCATTAATTAAGTATCTGAGAGTTTTCTTTAATAATTGTATGTGAAAATAATAAAAATATGTGATAATGAAGGAACATCTATACATATAATAAATCTGTAGAAGGGTCAATTCTGTACATTGAAAATATTGAAAAAATAAATAGCAGGGGGTGTTACTGGATCGATACCAAACCCAAATATGCGATTAAAAAAATTTTTGTCTGTCTGTCTGTCTGTCTGTCTGTCTGTCTGTCTGTCTGTATGTTCAGGCATCACGTGAAAACTAACGGTTCGATTTCGATGAAACTTTTTATAATTATACCTTATTATCCTGGGCATAAAATGGGATACTTTTTATCCTGGAAAAATACGTAGAAAAAAAATAAATCCATCCACGCGAAGACCGACATCCGCGCGGACGGAGTCGCGGAACTAACGGTTCGATTTCGATGAAACTTGATAAAATTATACCTTATTATCCTGGGCATAAAATGGGATACTTTTTATCCTGGAAAAATACGTAGAAAAAAAAAATCCATCCACGCGAAGACCAACATCCGCGCGGACGGAGTCGCGGGCGGAAGCTAGTGAGAAATAAAACAAATGGTTGTAATATGGGCCTCCAATTGCACAGAAGTTTAATTTTTCACGTACTTACTTGTAGACGTTGCGGATCATTACTTTTTCAGTAACAGTTAAAGTTTTTCGTGGACGTTTTTTTCTTGGGGACAAGAATATGTCCGCGTCTTTTTGTAATGTACTTGTCTGAGGATCCATTTTGAAAATAGAAACTCTCAAAGTTCACAAAACGTAACAACAAATACGACGTAAATAAACTTTACCAAAAACTCAACAAAATAACAAAATATCGCAATTAAACAAGATCTTTTTGACGACCAGCCTGGCGCAG
>LUGF01025329.1:85914-99346 GCA_001625245.1 Calycopis cecrops
CCCCGCCATGCCATCCAGAGACCGTCTCCTGATAACATTTAATAGGTATGTGTAACTGTTCCTCTTCACGTTATTTATTTTATTACTAAAAAGTGTCTGACAAGACATTACCTGCAGTCCCTGTCAGGTCACTAGCCCCTATTTTAATACGTAAACAGTTACAAAATAAATTAAAATTATCTAAATTAAAATGCACTAAAAAAACTAAATTAAAATAAGCTTTTTAATTTTTATTTAAAACTGTTACTGTCCACTTATAAAACTGTTTAACAACAATTTATATGGCATGAAAGCTTGTCAGGATATTTAAGCTACAATTAAAGTACAAATTAAATTCAACCAGGTTCAGTTATTTTATTTTTTTAGCTTGTAGATAGGTATATCGGTGGTGTCGGTAATTATCATCAGTGTCTGGACGTCATCATGAACAAACGTGAGCACGACGAACTAAATGAACCACTTTGGACCATGTCCATTATCAATGCATCACCAGTCATCAGGGTATGATCTAAGGGAGCGTTTAAGTATTATGTAACGCAAATTTTGAAGATTTTGGCCACCCTCCCCCCATGTAACGCACGGCGCGTTACATGTACGACGTACGTAATAGCGTAAAGGTCTCATTTGTCAATTTTTTTCCAACTGGATATTATTTTTTTGTTAAAAAAACAATGTTACGTAACACGTTGTTCGAAACCCCTCCCCTCTGTAACATATCGTAACGTTTCACGAGAGCCCCCTCCCAAATTGCGTCACGTAATACTTGAACGCTCCCTAAGCGCAAAGTTCTTGTCGAGAGGCGAGACAAACTCAACAAACACGAGCACGATAGAACTATAATTTATTTTAAGATTATTAATATTTCACTCTCTTTTACAATGATAGCAGCTATCAGATTTACCAACTCAATCACAAGATAAATTGCATTCGCCGCAGCAGCGCGCGGCGCACGTGGCCTGCAGCTTCAGAAAACTCATTTAAAACTGTAATTAACTGATGTCAAAGAGAGTCGTACTAAGGGACTGCGTGGTTTTAGATAAGGTCAACGAGCAGCTGATCGTCTGGTGATGAGTCCATCTGTTTTAAGAGTGACGAGCAGCAGAGCAACGTTATATATGTCTCTCCCTTTCACACAAGAGCGGGGTAAAGTTACAACTACCTATAGGTACTGTCGCGTTGCATGGTCGCCGCACACTTATCAACAACTACGATTACGTTATGTTTCCCATTAGTGTGCGTTGCAGTATGAAATTATAATTTTATTTATAGCATAGGAGGCAAACGAGCAGTTGGGTTACCTGATGTAAAGTGATAACCAACGCCCACAGACATCCGTAACACCAGAGGTCTAACAGATGCGTTGCCGACCCTTGAGGAAAGAAATTTCATACAAAGAATACTGACCGGTTCGAGGTGATACGGTTACGATCCCTTTCCGAATTGATAAGTGTGCTACGACCATCATGCGGTTTATCAGAGTTCAGTGGCGCTTTTGGGGAGATTAACAAGACATCAACTTCTCAAAATAACCTCTGTGCGAATATTGATGGGTGTCATAATTGAGAGAGCATGCTTCAAGTCCAGTTAGATTTAAAGGTATTATTATGCCGCAGTGAAATTTTTTTATAGTATAGGGAGCAAACGAGCAGATGGAGCCATTTTCAGGGCTACCGACGCCCATAAACATCCGCATAGAGGCTATACCGTAGCGCTGCCTTCCTTTCTCCTCCCACCTCCATTGGCCAAATTTACAAATTGACAACTGTATTGTCGCATTTCTTGTGTTTTGTGAGAATAAGATAAAAAAAAATAAGATGAGAGTGGTTCTAGGTGAATATTGAAGGCTATTCGTATCCGTCACTCACCTCACCTCACGAATATTTTATTTGTCCTTACTAAAGGGCTCGAAGAAGCACGTAACACATATAAGGATTTCAGTGGCGTTGGTAGTCGGCGGGTGGCTCCAAACAGTCTGCCTCCTTATACTATTAAATGGAGCGCCTTTAGTAAACAGCGACAACGATATTACACACTCCAGGGCGCTTCAAGTGCAGGACTTAAATGAAGCGCCGTCAGTCGAGTTCTGAACTAATGAGTCGAAGCGCTTGTACTAATGTTTTCAACATCGACGTTCATTACTCGCCGCTTCTGCCGCTGTAGCCGCTCACTGACGGCTCGCTAGTTGTAATTAACTGCTACTGTTTGTTAAACATCTCGAAAATACTTATTTGTAGTGCTAATGGGAAAATATAAATTTAAGGACGTATCAATCTAAAATGATGAGTCAAAGTTATTTCTAATATTAGCTGACACGGCAGACGTTGTCCTGTCATATTGCAGGAATTGTTTTTATGGTAAAGTGTTACGTGGCGAAACTGTCATCACGTTACCTTATTATGAAAAACGAATATTAGGATTTTTCGTTTTTAACATATCCGTTACATTTTCAAATATCGTCTACAAACCTACATCGTCTCAAAACCTTGGCCCTGTCATAACGGGCGCAAAAATAATATTATTATTTGTTTAATATTATTAGTTGTTAATAGGTCTAGGGCCTACCCGGGCTCCTGTGTATCATACGTTCTTTCCCTGCGTCAACGACAGCCAGTTTAACGTATCCTGTTAAACTGGCTCTATGACTTTTGGTGAATCAGACGCGGGGTGATTTTATGTGCAGGCTTACCCCTAAAGTTAGCTGCAAGGCAGCTTAGCAGCACACAACTTTCGATCGATTCGATTCTTCGATCGTGTGTGAATAATGTAATATTATCCTATACAGTTTTCTTTCTAAATATAACGTCTATTGGATGCCTTCGGTAGGTAATGTACCCTGTAGAATAGAATAGAATAGAATAGAAACATCTTTACTCATTAATACTACATCACTGCAATATAGACAAGACAAAATCATAGATTAAACAAAGATAATAAATCTTACATACCTACAAGAACTTAAAACTCATTTGTCATTATAAGCTCAGCAGTGCAATATGTCACTCTAAAATTCTCCAAAATTGACGAAAACCCCACAGCAGAATAAGCTTAAAATAAAATATGACATTTTAAAAATATGTATTCCACAGCCCAGATACGTACAGGAGTTGACGACACAAGTTGCGGCCGCAGCCCGCGCCAACTCCCCAACTCTGCAAGTGTTCCCACTTCTACGTGTTATGCAAAATGTTGTCAACTATTTCAATTCCGCCGACTGCACGCAAAACTGTGCCGTTTTAACTTGTTTCACTCCAACTTCAAGTGACGCACTTTATTTGCTGTTAGCTCTCAGTCTATTTTGGTTTTGTGATAAAATGCGTTTACGAATTTATTCTAACTCTTGTTGAAATCCAATGGGTGTGATGAACTCTGCGGCTGAACCAAATACTGAGCCACGAGGGTCCTATCGGCCGCCTACACTGAGGTGCCGGGATCTGTCAGATACAGGCTTCCTCCAGGGGCTTAAACGCCTCACAGAAAGAGGTCCTAATCACGCAATAATGATTGTTATTTTAGTCTCTGAGCTAAAAAAGAGGCTTATAGTTGGAAGTTCGTATTTCATCCACTAGTTGTCGAGACAGATCCCTATACATAAATAACTTAAAACCTCAATAGCTAAAGAGTTTTATTTCTCGGAGTTGAAAACTTAGCAATAATTTTTTTAAATCAAACTTCCCTTGTGCGGGCTATAAAAGGTACTGGACGCTGTTAAGCATATTAAAGGTAAAACACGTGATAATCAAATGATTATGTTGAGTTAGAGGATTCCGTAAAACCCTTTGGCCTTAGGCCAAAGAATAAAAGGTCGTTCGCCTTCAAAAATAATGGCCCCAAAACTTTAACAAAATGTTCTAGAAAAACTCTTAATTATTAAAACGACTCAAGTTTTGAATTAAAACGAATCTAGTCCGTGAACGAAACGAATGTTCCACTAAATGTTTAATTTAACGCCGTAGTCGAAAACTTCACTCGTTAAATTATATTCTCGTTTTAATTTCTGTGCTAACTTAAATACTATCTACCTGGCGTAATTTTGACTGCATTTCAATTAACTGAAGATTTTTATGAAGAAGAATAAATTGTATGTAATTCAAATTAAAAAACCGATCAAAGATTCGTGTTGTGTTTTGGGGCACCTACCAGCAGTATAGGTAAACCTCTATACGAATACGTATTACGTAGTTACTAAAAGGCTATAGATTCACAGCTTTCCCCGTAGGTGATAGCGTGATAAAATATAGCCTATATATTGACCGGATCTGTTAGTAATATTGAAGCAAAATTTTAAGTAAATCCATGCTGTATTTTTTGAGTTTAGCCCGGACACACATACAGACAAAATTTCTAGAAACTCACCATATATGATTTTGTTATTATAAATTGAAAATTTTCCTACGGTATTTTTACACGTAGCATTCGGTAACCTCACGATTCCTGCTTTATCCCAGGGGAAAAAACAGATAACAAATTTGATTAAAATCCTTTCAGTAGTTTCGGCGTAATTGACGACAAACATCCAAACAGAAACTTTCACACCTATAATATTAGTGTGAAATCACATTAATCAGATATTAGGTACACCAAATACAACTGACACATATAAAAGCTTGTAGAACACACAGCGAGGCACTCAGTTCAATTATATAAACATAGACAGGGAAAAGAACCTCTGTCTACGAATATAAAACTCTGTATGCAATAAATATTTGTCACTTTGGCATTGGAGTAAATTATTTGAATGTTGGCTGCGACGGATGTCGAGGCGTTCGCAACGAAAATCCCATCAGCGGCTCTCCGCCAGATTACTTCGGACACCTGACGTTCGCGCTAAGTAATTGAAACTCACTACACAGACGAACTGAACTTTCGATCAATCGTGGTAAAGAGTACTTTGAAATACGTTTACAAAAGTCGGTACTAGATCTTGATCTAGGCTGCTTTTAGGTAGAAAAGTAAATTGGGGATGGCTACTGATGACTACTGCAAATCTATTGATTCTTTTTAATTTTAATATCTATGTATTTGAACTAGTCGATAGCTTGTTGGGCTATCGTCTAATGCGGATAGCAATTGAGGGCTACATTTTGTGAGACACACAAATTGAGAGACAACATGTATATTTAGTCCTTTATTTTAAATAGATCTAATTAAGTAATGATTTGAAGCCTAAATAAATACAAAACGTCCCGACAATATTTTAAACGCGACTCAAAGCCGCGCCTGTCTCCTAATTAAAATTCAACCCCAACAATTCCTCCCCAAAGACATTTACCCGCGTAAGCAGCGGCTATCTATAAAACGCAAACACCGACATGCATCACCGGCTTAATGAAGATTTGTTCGCCAAAACACGGAGATGGAGGAACTCATTTGCTTAATTCTCACACTAATTTATCGGAACTATTCTTTTTAGTCGTCCGACTGTAATGGAGCGGGCGTGGACGACCCTCTTGAATTTATTGCAGACAAATAGTTGGCGAGAAAAATATAAAACGAGGTGCTCAATTTCAGTATAATCTTTTTTTAACTTCGAAGTCTAAGCGTCTGAAGCAAGTTTCAAGTTGACTCCGTAAGAAACAATTTAATTGATATGAGGAGTGAAATGTGTGAAACATAATGCTCAGAGTAACACTGAAGGCTTTATTGCGCTTTCGTTTTTTAAGCGGCCAAAAACAGAGGCAAGACGAATTAATAAATCTGTCATACGGATGTCGTGTTCGCCGGAAGTTGCTTTTGCTAGTGTTATTGAGTATTTTAAGCGTTTGACCTAAACTTAATCAAAACCTTTTCATGACCATCAACGTCCACAAATATCCGTCTAACTATTAGAGTCGTGCTACTCTCCTTCGACCTTCCTCTATATTGCAGAAGCAGCATAGCTGTCACTTTGTGGCGGTATCATGCGATGCGGGTTCAAATGGACAAACCTCGTACATAAACTGTTTGTTGGAACGCGCTGAACTCGAAAACTACTAGGCCATTTATCTAGGAAGGCTATAAACTATATAACATCGAACTACGAGCAAAAGGAGCTGAAATACGAGGTCAAAATCGCGACACATTGCTAGTAAAGTATAATTGGTGCTAAACAAAAAAAAATATTGTTAGAAATACAATTTTCGTTTTAAGTTCCATTTTTCCAACATCCCGACGCATAATAATGTTGGTCCGCATCTGTGGCTCTGATCGCTAACAATATATTTTAGGCAAATATCAAATGCAATTTTGCTCCGAATAAAGCAATTACGTTATTGGGGCAAAAAACAACAGCGTGTTTATTTAATAATGTTTCTATATTACATATGGTGATATAGAAACAGATAATGTTATTATAGTTCAATATGTTTTATCATTAATGAACGTATGTGTATAGCAATTGTATGAGATAGTGATTGTGGAGTAGGCAGGACCAGGAAACTGTAGCTACGTGATATCGACATAAAGTAACAGCTACGTTGTCGCTTTTCACACGGTACACTAACTCACGATGGCCCCTTGGAGGAGGTTGCTAGTCTCCATAAAAAATATTACTAAAAATTATGCTGAATGGCATCGATAGTCACAAAAATAGCCCGATTGCTCGTCCGCTATAATATAACTGCAGGTACATTCACTTACATTCTTCGAAAAGTTTTTCTGTTGTTTTGTTAGCGCTGTATAGCTGTATATAGTCGTCTCCTCGCACCTGGAGTTCCTTATCATTCCGATCACTGTTATTTTTTTACTGACATCAAATTATATAAAACCGTCACGAATTTTCTATTTATATTTCTTATTAGGGCGGTAACCCCACGGTTTTATTTTTTTTTATTTATTTATTTATTTATTTATTGGTAATCCAACAGCTTTACACGTAATCTTATTCTAAATTACATAAATCATGGATACAAAGGGCCAATATAGGATTACAACTTAAAATCAGTTAAAAAAATTAAAAAGAAATTAAACAAACGACAAGAGGCTGGTAATGTTGCGTGTTCATCTTGTGTTGCGAGTGTATAGGTGTGAGTGTCAGTATGTATGTTGGTGTATGTGTAGGTGTGCGTGTATGTTGTTGCGTTGTGTTTACTGTGTAAATTATATTATTTAAAGAAACCATTAATTTTAGTAATTTCCCTACCAAAGCGCTGTTTACTCAGTCCAAGTATATCCGCACTAGAATACTCTTTATTATATAACTGAGTTATGCGAATAAGCACATTGTTGTTGGCATAATTTGTATTAACCCTGGGGACGTAAAATAGCTCCTTTTTACGTGTGCGATACCCAGGTACATTAAAGTATATTGATTCAAGCAATTCCGAGCAGTCAATGTCATTATTCAATAGTCCATGCAGTAACATCAAATCATTTCTTTTTCGCCTGAGGATTAGGGGTTTTACCGGTGGAAAGTCTATCCCAAGGGAAGAATTCATTTTTTGGAGTTAGAATTATATTTATGTCACAATCTGCGATAACTTACAAGATATATCGTAGCCAAATTGAGGCCAAATCCTTACACTTTTTGGATGATAAAATAGCTAGGGTCACATCTCTATCTCTCTACATGTAATTCTTACTAATAGAGTACTTAACGTTTGGCTTTGTTGGTTAAAAAAGAAAAACTCCCATAACACTAGCAAATTAAAGAGGTAGCAAAAGATATTGCTTGTTTCAAGTCTGTAAGCAATTTAGATAAAAGCGAGTGCTTTTTAACTTGGGCTCATAAACTGGCGCCATGATGGATGGTGACGGACGAGCTCGCCGGGAGCGAGAGTGTATTGGCTGTGCGGTCCGAGCTGCGGGGTTATAGTACAGCTGGAGTTACGGCATCCAGTATACATTATGACATTTGTAAAAGGTAGTATTTAGTATGTAACAAAAATTATGTTTTTCCTGCCAGGCGCATAATCAGAATCCATGTTTAATTGTAAAAATGTGTCTTGTTTAGTGAGTGCTACTTGCCAAATTATAAAATTTGAAATAAATATTAAATCATTACAATATTATTGTATGACGTAAAATGAAAATATGTTCTGTACCCCTGAATTCGAGCCTAGGCAGCGTCTTATCAATGGCGGACTCCTTGATGGTGGACGTTGACCCCTAGGTCATGAACTTGTCACGTGACGACCCGCTGTGTCGTATTTGTGCGAAAGTTATGGAAATGTTAAGCATTTTTTGTTATGTCGATAGTAATCAATGGTTTAATTACAATTACTAATTGACCAATACTTGATTATATCGAACTATGGTTTTCAGTAATGATATACTATGAAATGTATATGTATATTTGTTTAAAAGGAACAACAGGGTTTTATTACATACAGTATAAGTCAAGTCAATAGAGAAGTGATCTAAAATAGCGCTACCTATCACCGTCTCTCACTGCTTACTATTGAGCCAAATAATCACAAATACGCCACTATCTTAGGAAATAAAAAGCCGCGAGACCTGAAAGCCATACAACTCAGTAGGCGGAGCTGTGCCCTGAATCGTAATTACCTTCAAACTTTACCTTTTAGTTTGTTCTTACCAGACAAGAGACACATAGGCGTCCGTTGTGATTTGTTTTTTTTTTTATTGTATAGGAGGGTAAACGAGCAGCCGGAGGCATTATCATTACTACCGGTGCCCACAAACATTCACATAGAGGCTATACAGATGCGCTGCTCTCCTTTCTCCTCCCACCTTCATGGGCCACCGGCTACTTACACACCGCACGAAACGCGACAGCACAGCTGTCACTTTACGCCGGTCTCGTGTAAGCGAGAGGTACCTCCCCGATCGTGCCGGCCCAATTCGACTGCATACAAGCATGCAGTGTGGCACTACCTCTTACTAAACTTACTTTTTCTCAATACTACAATACAATGAAACCAAACGGCACAGAACTAAAGTATTTGTAAGGTATTAGAGTGGAGGCCGCGTTTAGGAAGAATAAGTGTTGGTCGACCATTAACCAGATTAGTAAACCATTTTCCGATGTCCCACCGAGTCAAAGGCGGAAGGACAGCGTGTCTGCACAATCTTTTTGCTCGAATACTCGTTTTTTCTCCTATAAAATAAAAGATAACTTTATCGTTTTGGGGTAGGTTTTCGGATTGGATAAAGAGGGTTGTCTGGTTCAGATAAAACTTATTCTAATGGACCGAAAGAGGCTTCAGCCTGTATCCGGCTGGACAGTATAGGGATGTATTTCCTGACGATGATTAAGTTTGCAAAGATGATAAAGATGAATGTAAAGATAGATCAATTTTTCTGATGATGATTATAAAAATTAAAGACCAAATAGTATTTGTAGGTAGGTATTCGTTTGTTAACGTGTCCACACCGCAGTAGTTCTAAACTGGCTACAAGTTCAACAATCGCTGCAAGATGCGGTTCGACTGCCCCCCGAGCTCCAGCTGAATGTGGGGAACGAGTACGTGGCACCCGAGAGGGGGGAGAGGGGGAGGAGGGAGGGTGCGTGCAACAGCATTACAGAAGTTCGGTTATTAATCATAAAGCCGTAGCGCGACAAGAAATTTCTTGACTTTCTTTAGGGTTAGGTATCTTAGAAGAAATATAGAAAGCCTTTCATAATCAGTTGTTCATTTGTCTGTACATCTCTATGCACAGTTATCGCGAAAACCTTGTAGATGCTTCCCGCTGACCTGGAATCATGAAATTTTACGTTTGAGATAATGCAATTAAAAGGAACATTCGAAACACAATTCCTTTTAGGTTTATTATTGAAAAAAACTATTACATTTTTATATGTGTTTAGTAAGAGGTAGTGTCACACTGCATGGTTGCATACAGCCGGCCCAATGGTCGGCTTGACTGGAGAGGTACCTCTTGCTTACACGAGACTGGTCGCGGCGTAAAGTGAGAGCTGTGCCCATGGAGGTGTGAGGAGAAAGGAGGGCAGTGCATTTATATTGGCGGCTCTATGCGGAAGTTTATGGGCGTCGGTAGTCATGAAAATGACTCCGTCTGCTCGTTTGCCTCCCTATGACATAGAAAAAAAAGTTATAAAATACAATAGCTACTCGATACATAGTAATACGGGAAACTAAATATAAAACCCATTTATTAAGAGGACGGTGGGCTTGGTGAACTTTCTTCATTTCTACAAAGATGTTTTTATTTCTGGACACAGCTTGCTAGTTTTCGGGAGAACCTCACGCCTGTTCTTTACAGACCCAGGGCTTCAGGCCCTGGCTCATTGAATACCCGCGATGTCCATGATGATGGTCGAGCCAATCTCGCGTCATCGTGTTAGTTAATCTCCGCAGAACAGTCCGCTCACAAAGGGCCGCCCGTGTTTGCGTTTCATTCGACCGTTTGCTTTTCATTTGTTTCCTGTTCCACAGATAAATAATACCGGTCACCTGTACAGGCGGCCGGTCCGCGGGGATTCCGGGTTTGATTAGCTGAGCCGACTATTTGAACGCGATTCACCTACTGTTATGTACTCATGTCCAATGGTCATAATTATTCTAAACGAATAATCTTTATGTATAATTATATTTCTTTCGTGCGTGTGTAGGTATGTCACTGAACTCCTCCTAAACGACTGGATCGAATTTGATGATTTTTTATGTGTTGAAGGGGACTTAAGAATGGTTTAGATTTACAAATCAGCCCGGTAGATGGAGCTGCTGTGACGCGAGTAAAACCTTAGGGCACACCTAGTATAGTATAATAGGCAAACATATTTAAAAATAACAATTTGTTTCTTGTTGAAAACTTTTTTATTACAGAGAGATGAACATGTATCACTTCGCCGTATGATGATGGCTACTAACGTCTATAGACTAAAGTTTTGTTGATACATCGTCTTTAGAAGTGCCAAGTCTTCAAAAAATCCTTAGCACTTCAACCTTGGCTACCTAGTGGTGATAGCGGTGCCATCATAAATCAGCTATGGTAAATCAAACGGAAGTTAGTTAGTTATAGTAAGAGGTAGTGCCACACTGCATGCTTGCATGCAGTCGAA
This sequence comes from Calycopis cecrops, assembly GCA_001625245.1. Lineage (NCBI taxonomy): Eukaryota > Metazoa > Arthropoda > Insecta > Lepidoptera > Lycaenidae > Calycopis > Calycopis cecrops. The sequence goes on from LUGF01025329.1 coordinate 96,875, forward strand.
TTGGGCCGGCACGACCGGGGAGGTACCTCTCGCTTACACGAGACCGGCGTAAAGTGACAGCTGTGCTGTCGCGTTTCGTGCGGTGTGTAAGTAGCCGGTGGCCCATGGAGGTGGCAGGAAAAAGGAGGGCAGCGCATCTGTATAGCCCCTATGCGGATGTTTGTGGGCGTCGGTAGTCATGAAAATGGCTCCGACTGCTCGTTTGCCCTCCTATACCATAATAAAAAAAAAGTTACGATATCAATCTCCGCTTTTAAACTTTTTTACGTAGTAAACGTTCTTGTGACGTCATTCACCGTTATACACGGTTATTTTTTGGTTACCGGCCAAATTTTCAATTTTAGTTCAGAGTCAATAATACATTCGATTTATGAAATAAAAAAATAATTAGATACAACTACTTTGCCCCATAATCTGTACACCAGTGATATCCCGCGCCATCCCAGCGTTCAGCTGGTGTTGTTCGCGGACGACACTGCCCTTTACATTAGTCATCCACAGCCCAGTAGGGGAGCCAAATTACTCCAGGTGGCCGTTACCAATCTTGGTAAGTGGTTCCAAATGGAAAATTGAAGTAAATGCGGAAAAGAGTAATTCCATACTCTTTTACCGCACTTCCGCCAAAAAAGGGAATAAGCGCAAAGGCAATATGTCCCCCATCCGTCTATACGGTAACGTTATTCCGAACATAGAAACCGTAAAATACCTCGGACTCCATTTGACAGGATGATGACTTTCAAGCGTCATATTAGTAAAGATCTGAAAAAGGCATATTATGTCCTTTTCAAACTTCAACCACTAATAAACAAAAAGAGCAAAATGGCGTACCGTCATAAGCTCCCTTTGTATGCACATGACATGCATCCGTCCGATCATGTCATATTGCAGTGCTGTTTTCGCGCAGATATCCCCTACCCAGATCACTAGGCTTCAGAGACTCCAGAACCGTTTCTTACGAACGGCTACTGGAGCCCCTTATATACGGCGAAATACGATCCGACGCTGATAACAGACTCCCGATATACGCGTCCCAAGCACGTACTGCTTGTCGAGGACTACCAGATAGCAATAGCAGTAGCGACGTCCATCTTGTTACACAAACAGAAACACACCAATACAAGCACCCGCAGTAAAAGGCCATTAGGACCCCAAATGGCCTTTTACTGCGGATAGCAGTTTTTAGTCGGTAGTAGCTATCGCTTTACGACCTCAGGTCGTGTCGTCGCCGACACACACTTCGGGCCCTCGGGGTCCGTTGGATGGTGCGTAAATGCATTTTACCTGCTAGCACTGATTGTGGTAGTGTTGAACTATGTTACCAACTTGTAAGGTCCCTTCGAAAACGAATTAAAATAAAAAAATATGACTGAAATAATATAACAGCGAACTTAGTCATCACCTGTGTTATGTGTGGTATTTGCTAGCATTACCTGGTGACACCTCTTACATGATGACTTGGCCACGGAGCAGCGTCGTTCAAAGACTGATGATGATGATGATTAGTAAATTGAAGTAAGTAACCCGTCCGATATATTCAAGTAGTTGGAGTGAAAGGGATCCTTCAGACACTATCAATCAAACCGGGTTTAATATAAGCCGTGCGATTGACAAGACCGGTAAATGTGTATAATTATACGGCGCTTTAGATCATACGGTATTGGCCGACGACGGGTCGTATTTTGTAAAAGACCGGGAACAAACTTTTGGTGTCTTACCAACGTTTGTAATTTACACTAGCAGAGGTTGCCATCTGCTGGACCACCAGAAAACTTACAATTTGCAAAACTATAACCCAGTCTTTACTACAGGCTAGAAACACATCTCGGGTTGTGTCAGTCCGATTCACTTCAATGTTACATTATGTACTGTAGTCAAACCAGATCGTACAAGTTGTAGTGCAATCCACCATAATATTGTTTAACTGAATCTTATTACCTCAAGCCACATAACCACGTTTCAAATTAACAAGACACACATCCTTAGTTTTCAACTATATTACTATATTTTACACTTATAAAACTCTTTTCATGTTTTTTGTAGAGTAAAAAAATAAGTAAATAAAAAGCCAATTTTCAGTTTTCACATATAGCGTTAGGTTATATTGTATAGAGTATTGTGACCAGAAAGTTATTAAGACAATCCCCAGTGCTTGCTGGTGATTCTTTCGACAAGTCGTACCTAAGGATTTACAAATCTTTTTGGAATTTACGAAATGATTTTTTTAAAGATTGCGGCGTACTTTAGGAAATAAATAAAATATGACGAGTAAAATCTTGTGAAACGGCATTCGGAAGCAACAGCCTAACGCTTCACTGCGCTTACATCACTTCCGCATCTTGCACTTCAGGATCATGTTCGTTGGTTCGTCAGTATCCTGGGCCAGTCGTGTCGTGAGCTGTAAGGCACTCCAGGCGTGTCATCAATCAGACGCCGCACACAAGACGACGTCGTCACGGCTCGTCGCGTGTTTTA
>LUGF01025347.1:5144-17949 GCA_001625245.1 Calycopis cecrops
CCGTCGATACGTGTCGACGACTAAGTTCAGCATCATGTTATCAACTACACAGATAAATTTTGCCGTTGATACGTGTCGACTACTACCGTCGCTCAGCTCTTACACACGGCTCGTTCTCGGCGGCAGCTGTCCTCTGACAACAACATGCCGCTCGTGTGTAAGAGCACTAAGAGGTACTACCACAGATTAAGAAACCTAATCCTATTGCCATACTGCATTCCAATGGAATTGGCCCGGCTTTTTTATCGCGATATTCCCCCTAGACGGTCTCTTTGGCCATGATAACAATAGTTAAATTGGCTATAATAAACATTCTCATATTATCGGGATATACCTCTCTCCCATCCTCGGGAGAGTGGGGGTCAATCTTCCTATCTAGTTCTATCTACCTCAAATTTAATCTAGTCGCCCGACCAGCACTCATAGCATCCGTTGAAGCTTAGTGGGACGTAAAAATCTTCGTCTTTGCACTGTTAGTCACGTTTATTAATCATCTTACTGGTGTTAAGTTTATGCAATGTTACTAAATAAAATAGGCGATTTAGTCGCAAAGTCACTGAGAATGTTGCGTATCAAGTGATGCTTGATCGTGCGATTCCGATTCCGCGACTTTTTTTTTTTATGGTATAGGGGGCAAACGAGCAGCTGTAGCCATTTTCATGACTACCGACGCCCATAGACATCTGCATAGAGACTATACAAATGCGCTGCCCCCCTTTCTCCTCCCACCTCCATGGGCCACCGGCTACTTACACACCGCACGAAACGCGACAGCACAGCCGTCACTTCACGCCGGTCTCGTGTGAGCGAGAGGTACCTCCCCGGTCGTGCCAGCCCAATTCGGCTGCATGCAAGCATACAGCGTGGCACTACCTCTTACTATACTGACTGAACGCAGAGAGTCGCAAAATCGTGATGCAGCATCAATACAGTCGCGAAATCACCGATCGCCGGTGCTAAAAATAGCGTGCTGGCGCCCTGAGAATAATAACATGAATGCTGTCATATGTTTGACAACATTTTCATCCCATATTTAACAACTAGTATTTTCAATTATCACAAGCTATTTGTGATTGCTTGTGTACGACAAACACACGAATTATTATTGCTCCGTCTTTGTAAGTAATGTTTTGATTAGTTTTTTTAATCCGCATTTTATTACGTAACTTGCATGGCCGGAGTAACTTTATCGTCCAGTGGTGAAACTACTTGTATGGCGGCAAAATGCCAAAGTCCTTGGCCTTAAGGGCCCCCGACCTTAAAAGCCATATCAGATCTTCGGCTAAACAGGGTCGCAAGGAGTTTAATCAGCATTCCAATTTCCCTTCCTAACCAAAGCGGGATGATTGACAATGACTTATGGCGACACGGGTCCCAATTGCGATCTGCCTAGATGGCTTTCAGGGTGTAAATATACAAGGTTAATACAAGCGAGAGGCATTAAATGAAACCACATATTTAGTGTATTATTCTCAAGCTACACAATAAAAATCAGATCAATTGGAGCAATAAATTAGCCACAGGAATTTTTCAAAGTTTTTTCTCACTTCGTACACGCTGTATCGCAGCTGATCGCCGACTATGACCGACCGGGGTCATTCACCCCGTACGAGGTTGCCGTTCGCTGTATGAGTCGATACAAAGCATGTTTATGATTTTTCGCTGTTTAACTTGTTTAAAAAAGTATTTTTGTACACTTGTCGTAAACACTATTTTTAATAGTTTCTAATTAACTGTAGGCACTTATAGTATACGTGGTTTAATTTAATTCCTCTCGCTTGTATCAACCCTGTATATGTAGGTAATTAAATAATATTTATACAATATTATTTTATAAAACTACCCTTTATATATACCCCCTATAACTATTTTATAAAAAATGAGTTAACAAATGTATTCGATTGCATAATGGGAATAGATTTTACTAATAACTATTCTATTTATTAACCGATTGGAGAAGAAAAATACCCTAAACGTTATTTTTTTTATTTTATTTATTTGGAAAATCAACAGCTTTATGACTTTATAGATTACAGAGTACAATAATAATAATAAGCCAATTAAAGATTTTCACGAATAGTCATAGTGTGTACAAGCATTCATACGATTTTACATACTAGGAACTAGGGTATGATATAAAGTGACAGGTTTGATACATACCAACTATTGCTAACAGATTCTATCTATACATTAAAACAGCAAAACCCGTGCGTCAGTACATTGAATACACGAACTTTTTCACAACACTTTGCAATGTATAAATAAGTATAATATAAAAAAAAAATGAATATAATATTACATGCTATTATGAGCTGGATAATTATTAAGAATCTAGTACAGAATAGATCTAAGTCTGTAATTAGTTTACTTTGCTTGTTGAAACTGTCACATGCACGCCACAAGTAGGAGTTTTGCCTATAGTTGGTGGTGGCTTTTGGTATATGTAAAGGTTTGTTGAATCTTGTTGATTTTACCGGTATATTAAGTTTTATTTTATTCAAAATATCAGGACAATCAACATCACCATTGAAAATTTTGAGAAGATACAGGTGATCAGCTATTTCTCGTCGGATGAAAAGTGGGAGTACATGAAATTGCCTACACAAGCGAAAGTAATTTTCAGATGAATAGTCAATGCCCAGATGCAAACAAATGTATTTAAGAAATTTAGCTTGGATGCTCTCAATTCTCGAGATATATTTTTCGTAACGAGGATTCCAGATTTGTGATGCATACATACTCAAGATTACTCCTGACAAACGTGCAATAGAGAATTTTAAAGGTTTTCGCCCGTTTGAATTCTCCCGAGATACGCATCACAAATCCGAGTGCTTTAGATGTTTTAGTGACGATAGATGAAATGTGCCTGTCGAAGAGTAGTTTGGAATCGTGGATTATCCCAAGATCTCTAATCACGTTATCCCTATTAAGGGTCTGGCCTCTAAGTGAGTATGACGTCGATATGATATGGGTCTTACGGGTAAAAGTGATTACCGAACATTTGGTAGGATTAAGCTCTAACTTATTAAGCTCACAGTATGCATCTAGGCGTAGTAAGTCAGCTTGAACATTATTCATGTCATCGGCAGACTTAATGGTGCTAAAAATTTTCATGTCATCAGCGAAGCATAATAATTGGCTGAAGTGAAAGCAGTAAGATATATCATTGACAAATATTAGAAAGAGTAAAGGCCCTAACAGAGATCCCTGTGGAACCCCACTGGGTATGCGAACCCATGAGGATATATAGTTTTTGACAACAACAGCTTGTGATCTATTATTTATGTAAGAAGAGAACCATCTAAGGAGGTCACCACTCACGCCGATTAGTTCTAATTTGGCTAATAGAAGTCCGTGCTCTATTCTGTCAAAGCATTTACTATAATCGGTGTAAATGACATCAACTTGGTTCCCCGAATCCATAGCATTTGTTAGATAGTCATCGAAGAGAATTAAATTGGAAACCGTCGATCGTCCTTTAAGGAATGCATGCTGGTTGGAAATGAAAGATGATCGCGTTGCTGAATTGACCTGATCGTAGACAACTCTTTCAAAGACCTTTCCTAAAATGCAGAGTTTGGAGATCGGCCGATAATTGGTAATATCGGACTTGGGTCCTTTTTTGTGCGCTGGTGTAGCAAGCGCCGATTTCCAAATACCCGGAAATGTACAGGTTGAGAGTGATTTTTGGAAGAGTAAGGCAACAGGGTGAGCTAATATCTCGTCACAGTGTATAAGGAATATGGGGCTTAGATGATCAGGTCCTGCCGATTTGGAAGATATATGATATATGATGCTCATCGCAATATATTCACGAAAGCTGTATCCTGTTATGCCGTTTCTGAGATAACGTGCACAAACATACATGTATACAAATATACAGATATGCAGACAAACAGACAACATGATATAGGTAATGGGTTCTCATGCGTATAATAAATGCCATTCATTGTGAAATTTCAAATATATTTGCCATGGAGGTGGTACAAACAGCTGTGGGTTACAGTTTTATTATATGTATAGATTTTTTTAATCTAGATATTAATCTGAAGGACTAATAAGTCACTGACAGTCTTTCTGCAGCAGCAGCAGAGCAGTCGGAGCCATTTTCATGACTACCAACGTCCATAGACATCCACAAATGCTATACAGATGCGTTGCCCTGCCTCCTCCCTCCATTACTACTCACTCTTATGAAGGCATATATCCTGCACGAGGCGAGCCGTGCCTGCGCCCTTCTCGAACTTGTTACTGCCAGCGTACACGTTAAACTTGTACTTCTCTGAGTACACGCAAGACGCTGTCGTGACGACCACGTGCGGCTCTATCAGACTCCCGGCGCAGAAGAACATAGCATGCGACATGAAGTACAGCTGGAAATGGTTAAGTTTAGTTTTGTTTTTTGCATAGGACAACCATATTTATGTTTTTTTTATACATTTGGGTGGTTCTACTGAAGATGGACGAAAAATTAGGTTAATTCCGGCACGGATTTTTTTTGCGTTTTAAGTTAGTTTAAGATTTACTTTAGATAGTTTGCATATTAACCTAAAACGGACCAGTGACTAAAAAGCAATTTATGTGATTCATCATGCGGATCTTATGCGTAAACGTTGGCAATTATCAAAAAGCTCCGAATCCACATTTGGGGCACATGTAAAGTATAATCTACACTTTCTTTCCCAAAGTGGGCGATAAACGCCCTCTTGTGGGCGCTAGAGGCCTAGAAGGGTGCGGTATAGGATCTAGAAAACGATTATGTTATATTTATAGGCTTTGAAAGTAAAAAAAAATGGAGGGCGCTCCAAAATAACTGATTTTCAAACTGGGCGTTATAAGTTTGGGAAACTCTGAATTCTACACTATAAAAAGAACTTTAGAACTTTGTTTACATACCAATGGATATTTTGAAAAGATGGAAAGAAGTAAAGTATGGAGTATGGACTTACAACAACAAAAAATTTGCCCTGATGAAGAATGAAGATTAGACAAAAAAGACCTGACCGTATTTAAATTTGGACTAAATATAGAAAATGTCTTAAACTTACCATGGAGTGACCATCTAATAAGCCTGCCGGATGACCTTCAAATCCCATGCTATTTTGAAAATCAATGTCCACTGAAAAGATTAGTAATTAATTTTAAATGTAATTTAAACATTAAATTGTGTGCCGCAATGCCGCAAAATCCGCCATATTGCTATGGCTACAGCAGAATGTTATACACATCGTAGGTAAGAGGTGGCCATGTGATCTGAGGCTATTACTTCTTAGGCTTACTTTACTGACGAGGTGCATATGATATTATTTTTCTGTCTGACGTAGCCGGAAAACGAAATTCACAAAAGTGCGAGATTTCGACTTAGGTAGGAGATAATCGAACACTGCCCCAAGGGAGGAAAGTATTATAGGTATTAGGTATACATATACTTTATACCCGCGGGTTTTGCTCCCGAGCCGAAGGCGCGGAATTCGCACTTTTATTTCTGTGCAGCGGCAGTAACTTCGCGTTAATCCCCGATAAAAAAATATATTTTTCTTCTACCCAGGCCGAAATTATTAACTTTCACCGTAGGTAGGAGAAAAAATAGCAGGTAGGTATATGCAACACGGGAATTAAGTATTTTATTTCTATCTGTTTGCAATTAGCATCCTCGCCGTCGCGTCACCTAGGGTGCAAACCGTGCAGACAGAGATATTTTAGTTTCCTCCCTTGTGGTACAATGTGATATTATACAAGGTTGACAAAAACCGAGAGGCATTAAATTAAACCACATTTACTATAAGTGTCTACAGTTACTCCGAAACTATTACATATATATATATGTATAATATCACATTGTACCATTCCACTCTATTTTTTATCTCTATTTCAACATATCTACGGCGCGGATACGGCAGCATAGCTCTTCAAAGGGAGACCATAAACGATGTGCCGAACTTGGTCAAAAATAGGCTTAGGCCTTAATATACTAGATTACATATATTTTATAACAATAAAGTTATATTTACACAGAGTAGCTATGCCTCCAATTTGTGCTGAGCCCATTTTTATTTTTTTTATAAATAAAATCCGATTCAAATTCGCAAACGATCACACGCCCAATGCGTTCTAATGTTATAACGAAAATGTTATTGTAACGCATGCATGGAAATATCGACAATCATAACAACTTTAATTGGTTTGCTGCTTGACCACTTGTCACTTCATAACATATTATTGCGTAGGTATGCCTTGATTAAAAATTGTGAGATATAAATCAAATTTCTACACATTTTACAGTTGGTGGAAACTTCGAAACTTGAATAACTGTTATATTTCACAGTTATTCAAGGTAGCTACGTAATAACTTATTTTTTAATGACTAAATCTTATCCGTTCAGAAGTATCGTAATTACGGACCAAGAGGTGGCTAATAAATTGGTTAAATGTTTTTTTATTTATACTATAAGAGGGCAACCGGTATCGTGTTACAAACGCGATGTACCTCCGGTCTTTTTAGCTAGTTTAGATTTTCAAGACTTATATTTGATTATACTTAAATAAACGATTTTAATAAAGAGTTCCCATGACCACCTTTTAGCTCCATCAACAGACCAAGGATGTCATCCAGATCTAATCTTAATGACCAGATGAAATGTGAGAGTTTGGTTTAACAAAAATACGCTCTACTACAGATGCTGGTGTCACTTTACTAGATTCTTTTTATGGGACATTGGGGGAGTCGCCGCACTGCACACTCTTGCGGAGTGCCCCGCGTGGATACAGCTGCGCCAGGACCTTGTGACAGTCATTGGAACTGACTTCTCGCTTGGAACCGTCGTCCAGGCCATGGTCCAGTGTCCGATATCCTGGAATGCTGTCGTCACTTTTAGTGAGGCAGTAATATCCATGAAAGAGACCGCGGAGAGAATCGTGAGAGCGTTAGTTCTCTCCAATGTCGAAGAAGGCGCACGGGGCGTCTGCGGGTCTCCAATGATCTCCAACCTCCATGAGCGCTTTCTTGGGGCGCTGGTTGGGGCCTCCAGCACCCTAGCAGAGGAAGACCGAAGGTAGCCGGGTTGCACTTCGTACTCGCCTTATCAACCGTAGCGGGCCTAGGTTCACGGCAGTTTTCGTAGAGACCACCTGTGTTCATAGTCTGATAAGGGTCCAGGGATCATCCTTTCCTAGGGCATACCTGGGCCATATCACAATGACAAGACGACGGAATACCGTGTGGTTTTAGTCGGTTCGAGTCCGACATAACCATCTCGTTCTTCTGGCCCCGAGTATGAGATGGTACCCGAGGGGGTTTCCACACGTAAAAAAAAAAAGGTGCAATTACCTTGTATCTCTGGGGTCCGGCTTAATATATATCACATTAACCTCTAAAACCTATGGCCATAAATTTCAAGCATGTAATGAGATATACTTAGCCTTCCCGTAAGCCGCAATCCGCGGACAGATGAATCTGCAGCAAGCTTCTTCAAGCGGGGGGTGTTAAAGTCTTTAGTATTCAACTTATACACAAACACAATCAATCACACGTTCATTTAGTTAGTCAATTAATTTACACTCCCGATAATATCAAAAGGGGAACCAACACTTAACTTAAATTAAATAAAAATAAAAAAATAAAAAAGCCTTTTATTTCATTGCAGTTTTACAAAAGGAAAAGATACTTAATTACATTTTTGTTAGTAATTTAAATTTTAGTACTTATTATTAATTGTTAGATAATATAGGAAGTTTACATAGCTTTAACATAATTAAATTTTTCTTACAAAATAATTATATTATAATTAATCTTCTGCAAGAACCCCTCTGCGGGTGAAGGCCTCCTCCAAAGACTGCCAGTTCTCTCTGGATTGTGCTACATGAATCCAATTGGGGCCGGCTATTTTCTTAATCTCATCGACCCAGCTAGCTAAATGTCTACCCTTTTTCCTTTTACCTTGAGGACCTACCCATGTGGTCACCATTTTTGTCCATCTTTGATCTTTTATGCGAGCCACATGTCCGGCCCATTTCCATTTCAGGGATTGAGCGTGTGCCAGAGCGTCCTTCGCCTTTGTAATACATCTTATTTTGGTGTGTCTTATTTTTTGTAATTTTTTAATATTTAGCATACTGCGCTCTATTCCTCGTTGGCATGAGATTAGTTTGTCCTTTGTTTTTCTATTAAATTTCCACGTTTGGCAGCCGTACGTTAGGCAAGGAATAATGCACGTGTTTAGTACTCTAGTCTTGATATTAGTTGGCATAGAACTTTTGAATATTTCCTTTTGGACCCAATATTTGTTTATTTTTTTTTGTTTATCACATTAACCTCTAAAACCTATGTCCATAAATTTCAAGCATGTAATGAGATATACTTAGCCTTCCCTTAAGCCGCAATCCGCCGACAGATGAATCTGCAGCAAGCTTCTTCAAGCGGGGGGTGTTAAAGTCTTTTGTATTCAACTTATACACAAACACAATCAATCACAAATTCATTTAGTTAGTCAATTAATTTACACTCCCGATAATATCAAAAGGGGAACCAACACTTAACTTAAATTAGCAATCATAAACTCAAGTCTCAAATTATGTACGCGACCGGTCTCATCGGCATCAACAAGGCGTAAAACAATTACAATTACAACAAGTCAGCGAACGATCACTCAAGAGTCCAGAGATGTCACAATATGGCCGCTCTTAAAACTCAAGCGTCGCAAAAAGCGGCAGCGACCGACGCGGCCTCACGCGGACCACACCGGTATTACAATAATTACATTAATTACGCGGAACACGCCTAGATGGCAGCCATTTGGTTCAGAACAAATAATATTATAGATTAATTGTGATGAAGTCAATAGTTCTTTCTCAATGATGGCGCAGTGGTTTAGTGTGAATAATTTACTACTGGGTGGTAGAAAGATTAAATGTATTAAATATATTCTAGTAATATGTTTGAAAGGTTCACCACAATGTACTATTGAATAGCGAAACTCTAGATCTAGCAGATTCGACAATTTTCCTTGGAAAAATTAGATAAATTACACAAACATACATACATACAGCAAAACATAGTTTATTTTAGTTATTTTCACTGCATTGCTTTATGGCATACTTTTGTAGGGAAACGTTGCTGACGTAAATCCTGCTGAATTCCTGCTGCAGAAATTTACGAAACTTCAAACTTGCCCGCGGCTTCTCACGCGTTAATTGAAGGGCCTCGGATCTACAAACAATAGGGCCCCTCTAGCTACAGGCTGGCCTCGGTGAAAAGGCCAGACTCCACCTCCTTGTGAACTGTCCGGCTGCCTTTGAACAGTCCCTACTGCAACGTTGAAACCGTGCAATAAGTTAGGTTCCCATCCTGACCCCTGGTCCCAATGCTCCAAGGGAGCACGCCACGCCGCAGGTACCAATCCACACCACCATCTGCTAATTCAGAGGGACTTGTGGAGGACCTCCGTCATCGGCTGGTCCCATCCACAGGGCGACGGACCAAATATCAAATGGCTGCAAAGGACACGGAGTACGGCAACGATTCACCGCATCTCCTCTTTCTCTGCGGCCCTACTGCCAACGCATCTGACGGTGCGCCCCCGTTCTGTCGCGGGAGACAGGGTGTACGGCAACGACACCTCTCCTCCTGCAACCCTCAGCCCACTCGGAGCGTCCCCTCGTGGGAACCCTTTTGGCTTCACATCGGTCGAGGGCGAGTTAATACATACATTCTACATATTTAATAATAGTGCAGTCATTGTAGCATTAGAGGTCCGAATTTTTTTACTGTGAACCGAATTGCATACAATTTTGGAATTAGGTTCATCTTACCCTTAATTTACCAAAAGTGAAAATGATTTGAACTCCGCCACCGCCCTGGGGGTGGTTGAAACCCCTTCTCGGGGGGTTTATTTATTTGTTTTCAAAATAACCTCGGATATCGAAAGAAAGCCTAATTTTAAGCAAAAAATAATCTGTAAAGTTTTTCGAAAAATCCAATACTTTTCAAGTTATTGCCAATTGAAAAATTGAAATTTTTTCACGTTTTTCTTAGGTTTTTTGCAAATATCTCCAAAAATATAGGTTTTACCGAAAATTTTATAAAGAACATAATTGTAGCAGGTAAGAAAATAAACCATTTGGTTGTTTATTAAGTATTCTAAGTGCAATATTAAGCTAGATATTAAAGATCAAAGCCATTTTTTATTTTGTCTGAAATTTTATCGATGTAGTCAATGTCATCTAGCGGCGAGCAGATGCATTTTATGCATTCTGATAAAAAAGGATTTGTAGTGCTTGAAATAAGCTTTAAAAGGAGCACTATTAAAAGTCTTTTGTACGCAAAGTAAGTGAGCTGTATTGCAAATGAGAGGAGCATCTAATGTTTTTTCTTTTAAAACAATGGGTTTCCTAAGTGCCATTTCCACCAAAATTAAATATTAATATAAAAGTATGGGTATAAAAAATTTAGATTTAGTAAAACGCTTGAACAGTTCTCGACCTATACACATATACCATATTGTTTCATACTTGTAAGAGGTAGTGCCACTGCACTGCATTACAGTCCAATCAGGCCGATCGGTGAAGTGCCTCTCGCTTACATGATACCGGAGAAATGACAGCTTCAATGTCTCGTTTCTTGCGGTGTGTGAGTACCCGCTGGCCCATGGAGGGGGAAGAAGGAGGAGGGCAATCTGTATAACTTCTATGCGGATACCTATGGGCGTCGGTGGTCATGAAAATGGACCCGACTGCTCTGCCCCCTATACTAAAATACTGGAGGCCTTGAATCGATTTTTATGGCAAGATCCAATATAAATGATAGTGTTGGGTATTATGAAACACAATATCATTGTGGCATTGCTATGTTAGCGTCAAATTTTTGTCTATTTTTCACATTACTAATCATAGGAGGAGCTAAAACCTCTACTAAGATTATAATAAAATCATAAATGCTTTAACAAAATGTATTTCTTTGAAATATAATATTTTTTAGAAATAAATTTTAATGATATGAGGCACTCTGTTCACCCTGCACCTTAGATCATTTAGTAATCTAAGCCCTGCACACATCTTCACATATTCATTCCGGGACCAAGTTCCCTTCGGTGATAGGCGGGAGCCGTTAGGGCACTGGCGTACGATGTGAAATACAACTATAATGCTGTTAAAAGAGATGAATTATTATAAACAAGATGTATAATGCTTGTAAGTTTATAATTTACTGTTATACATTATTTCTTTTAAGTATGAAACTGGTAATTCCGTTTGATTTAGAAACTCTGCTCTTTGCTGGTTTGAATTTCCTCCTCGAAAAAAAAACATGGATTTGACAATTGGCGAAAATCACGTCAATTGTCATAAACGTCAAACTAGCAAGTCGATAGTGGTGAACACAGTAGTGAATGAGTGAAATGTGAATATCATTTGTGTTTATTTATGTAAATTATAATTATTAATTCATGAAATAGCAACCAAATAGACTCTTATCTCTGCACCCACGCTATTCACATATCTGTAACCTTATGTTTCCTTTGTATTAGATAAATTTTAGATCTACAGTATGAAATATTGGCACACATATTGTGTGTAAAACAACATAATTATTGTTGTGTATTCATAAAATATAGACATTTAAATATGATCATGATGTGTAGTGCTACTCTTAAAATTTTATTCGTAGTAGTCTTAGTAAATTTAAAATTAGTAGAATCATACACTAAATCGTGGAATGAAAAGTATGAAAACAATAAATGTCCGAAACTATATCCTAAAAATTTCGATAACTACATGCCATCTGGTAAGTAATTGTCTTCATTTAAAATTAAATTGAATCAGTTGAAATGACAGAAAAGTTATTAAGAGGCCTTAATAAAACCTTATAAATGATAAATACTCAAAGATATCATATTTAATAAAGTAATGAAAGATCACAATACTTTAATTTTATTTATCATTAAAATATACTATATTATATTTGTGCCGTTTAATAGCCTAATATATTTTACAGGTAATCTAACTGCTGGAAATTTTACGGAGAAGAAAGATCTTAAAGGCTTAAGACAATGTGTGATGGCATGTTGTTTGGAAAGTTCCTGCAACATTGTATTTATTGTAGAATCGAGGTGTTACCATGTAGAATGTGTAGCTAACGAAATGTGCTTGCCATTGCCCAGAGTGGGAGGAAGAAAATGGGACACACATGTGTCAATGATTTTAGTTAAACCAGTTTTACCCAGTGGTAAGTGTCCTACTATGGCATAACCTGCTTTACCTGTAAGCATTTATTTTTATCTACAACATAATATTCAATATTCAATTTATTTTTTACATTTACATTTCTTACAATGGAATTACACATAGTATCTAGTTTATTACCTAGTATGCAGTTTATTCATATATAAAATGCAACAATATATTTGAATAATATAAGGCTCTTCAAGAAAAGAGCCAATTGTATCTCAAAGGCAACACAACTTTTCATTGCAAAGTCTTGGATTAGGGGTGTCTATGGGCTGCAGTAGTTACTGCTTGTTTGCTCCTTATCCTATAAAAATAAAAAACAACTTTAATATGTATGCTTGTATAAATTAAAAGTGAGACGGTGATTGCGATCGGCGTGAAAAATCACAGCGTTATTCGTAAACAGCGATCGCTGTAATGAATGGTCTTTGCGCAAGCAGTGATTGAATCACTACATGCTCACAGCGAACGGTCACTGTTGTTATGAGTTAGCTGTGATCGCTGGTAGTGATGCAACCCATGGTGATTTTTCACAGAGATTGCACCAAAAATGCTGCTGCTCATTGTTCTATCGGTCATGCATCTA
>LUGF01025347.1:18519-34672 GCA_001625245.1 Calycopis cecrops
ACAACATTTTAATATGAAATCAGCATTTATTTGGTAAAAATTATATAACCTATATTTCGCTTACTTGAAAAATATTTATTTTAATCTTAGCTACTATAGTATTATTCAATAGTGACCTCACGTCTGAGAGACACTGCGCAGCTCTACAGCCGAACGTGTTGCCGTGCCGCTAGTGAGTTCTCGACTTATTAATCAACGTGTTCAATCCCGAAGCTACAGGGAAGGGCGCGGGGGTATCTTTAACAGATTCGAAATAAGGCTTACTTTTGTTAACTCACCGTCTATGAGACACCCACGTCAGTACTTGAAGGTTAATTACATTTCTTACAATGGAATTACACATAGTATCTAGTTTATTACCTAGTATGCAGTTAATTCATATATAAAATGCAATAATATATTTGAATAATATAAGGCTCTTCAAGAAAAGAGCCAATTGTATCTCAAAGGCAACACAACTTTTCATCGCAAAGTCTTGGATTAGAGGTGTCTATGGGCTGCAGTAGTTACTGCTTGTTTGCTCCTTATCCTATAAAAATAAAAAACAACTTTAATATGTATGCTTGTATAAATTAAAGGTGAGACGGTGATTGCGATCGGCGTGAAAAATCACAGCGTTATTCGTAAACAGCGATCGCTGTAGTGTATGGTCTTTGCGCAAGCAGTGATTGAATCACTACATGCTCACAGCGACCGGTCACTGTTGTTATGAGTTAGCTGTGATCGCTGGTAGTGATGCAACCCATGGTGATTTTTCACAGAGATTGCACCAAAAATGCTGCTGCTCATTGTTCTATCGGTCATGCATCTAACTCTAGCACCAATCGTCATGTTTTGACTTGTACAGACTTGTCGTTTTGTTTTTATTGCTAATTGAGATGAGTTCATTTAGTATATTTTAATTTAGGCGTGCTCATTAACGGATAGCATTAACTAATATTATGTTGATTTTTATTTAAATAGTAATTACGTAATAATATTAGTGTATTTAATATATTTTCTATAAAGTAATATTATTTTAAAAACTTTTAGTTCTTAGCTATTTCTTCATGTTATAAATAGTGGCTATTTGGGACTTGATATTTAGAAGCATTGAAAATGTTTGTTTTGGTCTTTTTATATCACAATTTAATGTTATTAAAATAGATAGGCATAAGACTTGTTAGAAAAGATACATGTTTACGGTAAAGAAAATAGGGATATAGAAGTGAACTTCATAATGCGATATTAAATATCGTGATCACCACTAAGCGCGCCGCTAAAATGAAGAGTGATTAAATCACTGCTACTATTCACGCCGATTTTTTACAACTGCTCAGGGCGATCGTTGCTACTCAAAGATCACTCTTAGGCCCACCTAGTCTAGTATAAGTGCATTTTGTTTCATTATGAATAATAGTACACAATAACTGTAAAGCTTGATTTCAGCCTGAAAGCTTAAATAATGCTCATATAAATCAAAATTAATAAAGGCTTTCATAGGTGGCATGTTATAGACAAGAAAATTTAATTGTGTTCTAATTTATTATACTATTGTTTTAGAAAACTGGGCAGATATTTTAGAACAATCGAATTTCAGAGAATTAAGTAGTAACTATTCGCCAGAAGAAGAACCTATCTATGGGTATACAAATACTCGTAATGATTTGCCAGACGAAGAGGAACCAAATTTTCTTACACGCTTCATAAACAACCTACCTAATATTGACGACGATGAAACACAAGCTTTCGATAAATTTACTGATAGTACAGATAACGAAATGATGTTAGCTTCAAGATTTCTTGACAAAATCTCATGTGAAGTGGGAACTGATGATTGCCCGTACAATGCTGAATGTGTACCTTTGGGTCATAAAATGAATAGTGGATTTTGCAAATGTATTTTGGGTATGGAAGAGAATTCTCAAGGAGCATGTGTACCAGCTCGTCGACCCTTTTCTAAAGTACCTACACCTATTGAGTCTATTAAAAAGAGTGATAATCTTATAGAAACTAAAACAGATGGTTCAAAATTGGATTTGAATACTCCAATGCTAAATTTAACCGTTTCCGTCAAATCAAAAGAGGTATGAAAAAGTTAACTATTATATTATAAATAGTCTCGCACTAAACAAACACATCCCAGGGTTCGCCTGCATATCAATGACTTGCTGCTGACCAGCGGCGTCCATTGTTATGCGGATGACAGCACTGGCGACGCCTTATACACTGGTCGCGTCATTATTTCATCAGAGCACGTTATTGCACATCGGAACAAATATGTGTCTGAGGTCGAGTCTTTGTTAATCAAAGTCCCGAATGAGGTTCCCTATTGAAAGAAACTCTATAAAACCCAGGTTAGATCTGATGGATTACCTACACCTCTCACCTATGGGCGCATTTCAATACAATTTGACCGAGTTGAACGTCGCGCAACTCGAATCGTCGACGACCAAGTTCTTTCCAACAACCTTGATTCACTTGCCCTACGATCAGATGTCAGTTTGCTAGGCATTTTCTACCGGTTCCGAGGAATTGTAGAATTTCACTAACGGACTTACGGCATCAAAATTCTAATTTCCACCGGCACCATTTTGAAGATATAACACAATTTCATCCCGCGCCTTTTGAAATCTGCTGCCGCTCTCAGTATTTCAGAGCCGATATGATAAGTCATATAAGTCATAGGGATCTTCAAGAAAAGAGCTCTCATCTTAAAGGCCGGCAACGCAACTGCAAAACCCCTGGTGTTACAGATGTCTGTGGGCGTCCGAAGTCACCTACACATGGATGACCCGACTGTTCGTTTGTCCCCTATATTATAAAAAAATGTTCTTGAAATTTGTGTGTTGAAAATAATTTATATGAATTAGAAAGTAAGACCACTCATTTCTGATAAGATCTTACCTACAGTTAAAACCCATCAAAATAGGCTTGTAGACGATTATTTCAATAGATAGTGGTGTACTTGTGATACATACTAATATTATAAATGCGATATCGTGTTTGTTTCTTTGTCCTTCCTTCACATCAAATCGGATCTACGTACCAATCCAATCTACGTGATATTTAGGAGACAATTCAAGGACTGAAGAGGGCCATACGCAATTTTTTTTCTACCACGCGAGCGAGGCCGCGGTTAACAGTTAGTACTTAAGGAAATAAATAGGTTGACACAACCATGAAGGCACTTTTCGCTCATATGATAGCACAAAATGACATTCACCCTGTCGAGATTCGGGATATAAAAAGTATTAATTTAAAAAAAATCGTTCTCATAGCACAAGAACATAATGATATTTCCTTGACTAATATTGAAACGCACTTCCATACACACCATCAGTAAAAGTCTAGTGATGCTCCATATGTGCTAAGACCTATGGTGCCACCTATAAATTATGTCACATCAAGGCTTTCAATGGCCCCTATCTGACATTCTACAGCAATTGTTTCCAACCAGGGGTCCACAGAAGCCAAAATTTGGTCCGTGAATGATTTTAAGTATAGCGGACGGAGTTGGTTGACGTGCAGTGAGTGAGAATTTTCATTATACCTACGTTGTGGTCCTTGCTGTCGAAAATAATATAAAACTGGTCCCTGGCCAAGGTTGGGAACCCCTGCTCTACAGCCTGAATTCAAATGGTTCACTTTATAATAATTATACTATGTTTGCATCGGATAGTATTATACCTATTCGAAATGTATCTGTTTCAGGTACAATTACCTGAAAACGAAGTAACTCTAGCGGCATACACCATACCTGACGAGAAGGTTACAAGAAGCCATTATAACTATGCTTGGACTATTGTTGATCAACCAAGTGGAAGCTTCACAGGTAAATTGACAAGATATATAATATCTGGATAAAAAATAATGCTGCACTGTTTAAAATATATTTGCAAATAATCCCTATATGTTGTAATAAAATACTTTAGTAAAAAAAACTTAAAATATGGTAATGGTTAGGTACTGTAATGTTCATATGCCGTCGCGGACTTTATTGTAGTAATTATGTTTAATTATTTTTTTTTTTGTATAAGGGGGGCAAACAAGCAGCCGGAGGCAGTCATTTTCATGACCAGCGACGCCCATAGACATCCGCATAGAGTTTAATGCAGATGCGTTGCCCTCCTTCCTCCTCCCCTTCCCTCTCCCTGGACCATCGACTACTGACCTACCGCCAGTAAGCGAGAAGTAACCGTGCCAGCCCACTGCATGCATGCATCGTGTACCTCTTTTTTTTTGTATAGGAGGGCAAACGAGCAGTCGGAGCCATTTTCATGACTACCGACGCCCACAAACATCCGCACATAGACTATACAGATGCGCTGCCCACCTTTTTCCTCCCACCTCCATGGGCCACCGGCTACTTACACACCGCACGAAACGTGACAGCACAGCTGTCACTTTACGCCGGTCTCGTGTAAGCGAGAGGTAATCCGACTGCATGCAAGCATGCAGTGTGCTGTGTGTCACTACCTCTTACAATCTCTACAGTTGCTTTATAATACTTCTTCTGTGTATATTCATGAAAAAATGTCGTGAACAGATGAGACGAGTTGTGGGTGATCTGCATAAACTCTATGCCCATAGACGTCCGTCTATGGGCTTTGGCAGTCATGAAAATGGCTTCGGATTCTCGTTTGCACCCTTATATTAAAAAAAAAATAATAATAATATTATAAACAAGCTTACCGATCAATTTTCAGGTAACATGATCCAAAACGGGGGCACGGTGACCCTAACGGATTTGACGGAAGGTCAATATAAGTTCAAGGTGGCCGTGAACGGCACCAACTCGTACGGCGAGGGTTTCGCCAACGTCACCGTGCTGCCCCCGAAGAGGATCAACAAGGCCCCCATTGTGGTGATCACGCCGCAGACACAGACTGTCAAATTGCCAAATTCGGGGGCCGTTTTGGACGGAAGTGCTAGTAAGGTAAGGCCCCCCGTTTACAACAGTTTGTTTTGAACTGATATTTTCAGCTTATATGAAAAAAAAAAAATTATTTGATAATATTTTTAAGACGGGCGATAGATGAACCGACGCACGCATAGTTTGAAAGGAAATTCATGTGACTTCAGAGAAGAGCAAGATGATTGTTTCGTTCTTCTCAAACCATTAGATATTAGGGTCAACTCACACCAAAAGAGCGGCGAAGGGCAGCGAAGTGGAGCGCAGTTTATGTGTCATATGAATTTCAACTTTATTTTCATTACTATAGTACCTACTAATTATCGAATTCTCGCGACTTCTGGAGCATTCCAGCGACTACCCGAGCAGTCGCGGGAATTGGCGCGCCTTCCCTACCGGGCGGGTCGCTTCGCTTCGCTGCGCTTCGCCGCTCTTTCGGTGTGAGTTGAGTAGTAGCCTACTCAACTCACACCGAAAGAGACATAGACATAGAGCCTTAGTAGGCACACATCAAAAAAGTCGAAGCAACACACAAATTTCAATTTTACAAAGTGTTTTAGCATTAAATCAAATTAGTTTCTTACTATTTTCTTATTTATATTATTTTTTATACTTTTTTGATATTAAACAATATTTTATCCAAATATCTCAATTATCAATATAATACAAGTACTGTATGTACGTAGTAAGGTGCCTTATCAACTAAACTTACAAAAAAAATATGAAAATGCTAAACAAAATTAAATGGTTGTACAAAAATTGCATAAATTAACTTAAAGTAGCAGCTAGTAAAGCAAGTTCATAATGACAGAGGAGGCCACCTCTGTTATTATGAACTTGCTGGCAGCGATTTATCATAGAATCCATGAGAATGTTAATGTTATCCTTCGGCATTGCTCTCGATGAAATTTTAGTAAGTCCATCAGTTGTTGGGTTGTTGTCACTCCATCCAAGTCCTTTAAAGCACGTCTCTGGAGCAGAACTATTTCAGTGAACATAAAGAAAATAGTAAAAAGTTGGAGTAGACAAGTGAAAGGGACACACAGAGTTCACAATTTCACGGTTTGATCAGGACAGATTATAAGCTAACGAAGAATAATGCGTTAAATTGTGAATGATTTGTGCAGTTCACAATTTTCCGACAGTTCACAATCTCCCTAGTTATTTTGTAAAGTAACGGTTTTTACAATCTTACGGTGACATATACACCTGATATGTTTCCAGTTCTGTTCCAATGATATAGGTACTTATAATTAATTATACTTTCTAATTGAATAACTGTTGATGTATCTTAAATAGATAAATAAACTAGCGAAAAAGCGCAGCTGTATAAGAGCTCGCGAAATTTTTTAAGACGGTATAAATACTTCTTATTTTTTTTTTGTTCAGCCTATGTTGTCCCACTGCTGAGCATAGGCCTCCCCCAAACTTCGCCAACTATCCCGGTCTTTTGACTTTTCCCACCAGCTTTTGTCGAAGGCATCGAGGTCGTCCCGCCAACGTTTCCTCGGCCGTCCTCTGCGTCTTATATTTTTTTATTTTTTATTATTATTTAATATTAGATAACACATCTAGACATATATTTAAATTACTATGCTAAAGCCCGAACCCAAAGGTCTTACAGTTTTTCCATAAAAGGTAGGTACTATAAAAATGTACCGGCACGCGGCATTGAGATAGTGTATAAATACATGTTCTACTTTTTTCGCAGGACGACGACGCGATAATATCGTGGCACTGGGAGCTGACGGCGGGTCCGATCGGGTACCAGCCGCCTCTGGAGGACGGACCTACCCTCGTACTCAACGACCTAAAGCTCCCGGGGAACTACACCTTCAAGCTCACGGTCGAAGACTCGGACCACGTGAAGAACTCCACCTCGGCGAATATGACTGTACTGAACCATACTGACTACCCGCCTGAAGCTAACGCCGGTAACAACACATCTTCACGACAGCTTAATGGGGTAGCTAGAGGAAGTTGTTAGAAGTAGCGATGCATTGTATCAGAATGGGGCCGGCACTACCGGGAAGTACTTCTTGCTCACAGGATACCGCCATAGAGTGACAGCAAGTCTGTCGTGTTTTGTGCGATGTGTGCTCAGTGTACTGTGACCTATAGAGGGGAAATGGCTAAACGTCTGTATGGGAATATGCACGAAACATAGAGGCAGCACTTTCGCCGCCCTAGTGATCATTTTAGAAATCAAATGCTAGGAAAACAATGAGCAAAAGACATTGACAATAACAAGTTGACATATGTTATAATATCATACGTACAAACGAAAATTTGCTAGCATTCGGTTCACATTTCAGCCACTAGTTAGCGTGGCAATCTAAAAGCTTATTCCCTGTAGCAGTTAAGCAGAAGTCCATGTGCGTTACTCTGACTGCTAGTTTTTTATCCTGTACTATAGAAACCACAACTGATAGTCTAGAGAGGAAAGGGACTGCCGATAGGTGTGAAAAGTTAATACTTTCTAGTAACAATAACACCTATATTTAGTAGCACACACTTGTAGCGCCGCTTAAGTTTCCACTTCAACAACACCCTGCTAAACAAGTTTTCATCTTAACAATTTTCCACTCCCACTTAACAAATTTTCACTTTAACAATTTTCCACGCCCGCCATACAAGTTTTCACCTCAACAATTTTCAACACCCGCTATACAAGTTTCACCTGAACAATTTTCCAGGTCAGGACGTGATAATATACCTGCCCAACAATAACCTGACGCTGAACGGCAGCCTGTCGACGGACGACCACGAGATCACCTCGTGGGAGTGGACCAAGTCCGCCGAGGACGAGAACAAGGCCGTGGACATGCAGAACACGCACTCGCCCTACTTGCAGGTGTTGTATAAGAGCCACTGTACACACACTACTTTTAGCATCGGCGATTTAGTCGCAAAGCTGCGAGTGTGCGTATCGAGCATTGAAGCAGTCGCTAAATCGCATTATTCCGATGCCGCGACTGGACGCGTAGAGTCTCTAAATCGCGATGCAGCAGCGACGCAGTTGCAAAATTGCCAATTGCTGCTGCTAAAAGTGTCGTATATGCTGTCGCCCTGAGTTCGTCGTCAACTATGACGCACTAGGGGGGTGAGGAGTATTTGCTTTGCTTATTTCTTTGCAAATTCAAGTAATATATGCACTGATTTTTGCTCACGTCAAGGGGGGGGGACAAAATTACAAACAAATCAGATTACGTAATACTTACATGATCCCTGACAACTGTAATTTTTTTAGAGTATAAGGGGATATATTATGGAAAGGCTCCANNNAGTTGTAAATTATTTTCTTAAGAATTTGTGCTTAAATCGTCCCTGGTAGCAATATGCGTCAAGGCTGGCTTACTAAATCCGGCCCTGGCAGTAATATCCCTCAAGGCCGCTGTGCTAAATCCGGCCCTGTTAATGGGCGTGGCCTGTCCGCAGCTAACGAACCTGTCGGAGGGCATTTACTTAAGAATTTTCTACGCGTCTCGCGCTTCATTCGTCCCTGGTATCACGGTCGCTGTGCTAAATCCGTCCCTGGTAGTAATGGGCGTGGCCTGTCCGCAGCTGTCGAACCTGTCGGAGGGCGTGTACACGTTCGTGCTGAAGGTGACGGACAGCTCGGGCCAGTCGTCCACCGCCGAAGTGCACGTGTTCGTCAAGCCGCCAACCAACACGCCGCCCGTCGCCAGCGCGGGCCCGGACTCTGTAAGTCATCACTATATTATCTTTTTTGTGGTATAGGCAGGCAAACGAGGAGCCATTTTCATGACTACCGGCGCCCATAGACATCCGCATAGAGGTTATACAGATGCACCTTCCTCAGATCCTTTCTCCTCCAACCTCCACGAGCCGCCAGCTACTTACACACCGCATGAAACGCGACAGCGCAGCTGTCGCTTTACGCTGGTCTCGTGTAAGCGAGGGATACTTCCCCTAGGTAGTTCTGTTATTATGTCACTGCAGATTCGTGGAATGTGGAAGCGGTGGCGCGAGTGTTTCGCTCCCTTTCCCACTCACGGGTCTTATGGGCAGTCTGTTATTCTGTCGCTGCAGACGAGCCATAAAGGGTCGAAAATATCAGGTTAGGGCTGTGCGTTAGCGGAGCGAGCGCAAGGCCTTTATCGATAAAACCTTATGAGCTACTTACACTTATCGACATCAATGTACGCAGCCCTGCTACTGCCCATAAAATAATTCAAGTGTTACTCAGAATAAGCATTAGCTAGGCAGATGGTACTATAATTTAAACCGATTAGATTAATTAATTATCTTATACCGGTAATGTTCTTAATTATTTTACTGGAAGTGTGGTAGAACATCTGGGGCTAGTTTTGCATGTGTGAGTTTGTTATTACTCAGAATAAGCATTAGCTAGGCAGATGGTACTATAATTTAAACCGATTAGATTAATTAATTATCTTATACCGGTAATGTTCTTAATTATTTTACTGGAAGTGTGGTAGAACATCTGGGGCTAGTTTTGCATGTGTGAGTTTGTTATTTTAGGGTACCTATCTGGGTAATGGAACTCTGATGGAAATTTTGTTAAGTTGTATTTACACATTCGCATTCATGTGTAAGTTTTTTGTAAAAGATTAACTTTTACTAAAAACTTTTCTTATTGTAAATACTTAACATAGGTACCTACCTATTTTGTCATTACAGAACGTAACCGGTAACTATCAGTTATCGATAGTAACAATTAAAAATAACCTATGTATACTAAATTGTGTGTTAACTAACATATTCACATTATTAGTCATTTTAAAAACTCACTAACAACTTGTATTTATGTATAGTGTGTGTTGTACATAATATGGAATGTTCGAGTTATTTGAAAAGAGATGACACCTGATGTATTAATCTTGCCATGCTAAACAACTGTTGCTTACATCCTAATATAGTCAATAATTATTACAGCTAATAAGCATCTTGCAAACTCTTAAACCAAAATAGATTAATCTAAAGTCCGAAATATTGATTTCCTTCTTACAGCGTTGCCTTTCTCTTACAGTGTGTAACTTTTACACATTAGCTAACCGGGCCGAAAACTGCTCTAATTCTTCCATTGCCCATAGAAATGAGATATAGCCTACATTTTAAGTAGAACAAAGTACATATCTGTGCGAAATTTCAGTTTTTCGGAGATTAGGCCAGACAAACATCGTGAAACGAGGCTTATTTAAATATATACAAGTGAAATATATATTCATAATTTCCGAGAAATTATGAATATATATTTTCAATTCAGCAGTTTAGTTCAATTATCATAAATTTGTTCTTATCACTATGCATGTGTAATCCATAATTAAAATTACCATTGATGATATGATTGATATGATGGTGAAACAAACCTTTGTTATTTTGTGTCAAGTGTCAACTCTATTCATTTATCTCTGGTATGTTAGGTACGTAGAGCAGGTGTGGAACAACTTTATATACTTGCAGTTCATATCGCTCCCGCAAACGTGGGTAGTCCTGAACGGGTCGCAATCGCACGACGACCACCGGATAGTCGCGTACACGTGGCGTTGTCTCTCCGGCCCCACCAACTCTAGCGTCGTCGGCTTTAACGAGTCCGTCGCCAACGCGACCGCACTCACTAAGGGCCAGTACGTATTCTCGCTCACCGTTCTCGACGACAACGGCAACTCGGCCACAGATAATGTCACTGTCACTGTGACGCAGAGTAAGTATTTGTACAATTAACCTTTACATTTTATTACTGACTTTATCATTTAAATATTTTAGTATTTTATTTAAAATTAGCTTAGCTTCCTCTTGTTATAATATTAAGACTTTTAAAGTATTTCTGTTTCAATCGTGAAATATGCCAACGGCCGTGTGGCAATTCAGTTATTTTATTATTTCTCATTTTTTTAACTCAATATATACTTTGTTTGATGTATCTTATCTCGTATATCTTTCTGTTATAATTTTATAAACTGACAGCCCTATTTGGACGCTTTCGAGTATATGTATATTTTAGCTACAACCTAAAAAGAACTGAGTCCTGAAAATAATGTTATTCAAGCCAATAAAATATATTAATAATTACAAAATATGTAAATTATTTCCCATCACAATACTTATTTTATATAATAATAGAGATTGGCAACAATTCAAGGATTCCGGTGACCTAGGTTTTAGAATTATGTATTCCAGGTCACCAGGCTTAGTTGATTAATTATAAATATCAAATAGGGTGATGCGACTCCAAAGGTGGAAACATGACTTACGTATATTTTAAAAACATGCAACAACATAACCTCAAATATGACTTATTATTGTATATTATGTATATGATGGAAAATGCTACTCTAAGGTAGACTCTGTAAATAGCTATTACTTCTCTGTTATATAAAAATGTTAATAATATAAAAATAAATAATCTATTCTCATAACATAGCATGTATGCATTTAAAATATGAATGCTGCTTTAACTTGAATATTTGTTTGCATGGTGATTGTTTTTGCATGATATTGCATGATAATTAATACCAAGTTTTACCTTGGTATGATATAGCATAAATTTATTACAAAGTGCTTTACAAATGCATCGGAAAGGACGAATACAAGGTGACAGACTTTTTAGCTTGATATTTTTTTTATATTTAAAGGTTAAGGTAAAGCTTGCATGTTCGCATGCATACTTGCAGCCGAATTGGGCCAGTACGCCCAGAAGGTACCTCTCGCTTACTCGATACCGGCATAAAGTTGCGCTGTCGATTTTCGACATTTCACAATTTTCACAATTTTCGACTTACATGGGCTATACATTTACACATTGTCGTGTGTAAATGTATAGCCCATGTAAGGGGGAGGAATAAGGAGGTTATAATGATGCGTTGCCTTATCATTATCACTATGCAAATGTCTATGGGCCTCGGTAATCATGAAAATGGCTCCGACTGCTCTTTTGCCCTTTAGGTACTCACCACGTCGGAGCGCTAATATTTTTATATTTTTTAATATCTTTTAATTATGTGAATGTGTGATATAGACAAGAACAGCCCGCCCAAGGCGGACGCGGGCGGCGACCAGGTCCTCAACCTGCCGGTGTCGGTGCTCGTGCTGAACGGCTCCCGGTCCAGCGACGACTTCCGCGTCGTGTCGTGGAAGTGGACGAGAGCCGCGTCCGGACTCGCTGCCGGCGTCGTGATACTCGGCTCGGACACGCAGCCCGTACTCATGGTACGTACTTTGAAAGCCTTAGCGCTAAGGAATGTTGAATTCGTGCCAGCAGCTGTCTCAACCTCACTCGAAGAGGTGGATGCTATGGAGCGCCGCGTTCTACAAGTGTGTGTTAGTAAATACGGGTCATTGTAGTTTAATAGATTTAATTTTTCACGTTTATCGGCAGTCCTTAGTTGGTTATTTGCATTTTTCTTTGAATACCAATGGTTTGCCATCAGTCATTCTTCATACAATATTACTTACAAAATAGGAAAGAGAATCTGCACTAAGAATACATGTATACATATATTAAAATCGTAGGAAAGTCAAATCTGTACATTGAATATCTTTTAAAGAATACTTGGGGCGTGATCTACAATCGATATCGAAACAAAAATATAGTTATTAGAATTTTTGTCTGTTTGTCTGTCGTGCTAAACTCAAAAAGTACTGAATGGATTTACCTACTTAAAATTTTGCCTGAATATTCAACATACATATTATCACGCTATCACCGGGAGAGGAGCTGTGAATCTTTCATTCGGAAGAATTGAGAACCTCCATTCTGAAGTCCGAAATCCACGCAGGCGAAGCTGCGGACGGAAGCTAGTAAAATATATATTTTTGAATAAGATAACTAATGAAATGGCAAAAGTGTTAATGATCATTTATAATTATATTATTATAAAATAATAAATATATTATAAAAATTAAACGCCCCCGATCACCTCACATTTAGATAGATACTGGGAAAACTAGCAAGCCCTTACATGTGTTTCCGATAATACAGATTTAATAAGGTTAGGTTAGGTTAGTAGGGTAGGTAGGTTACCTCATCATATTGATCAGTTTAACAACATCTGATTACAGCTGTCCAACATAGAAGCAGGGCGGTACGTATTCGAGCTGACAGTCACGGACGACCAAGGCGAATCCTCCCGGGATACAGTCAGCGTGCAGGTCAAACCAGACCCGCTAGACATGAAGCTACTGGAGATGACGTACAACATACCGATATCGACGTTCACTAAGGGCCAGCTCGACTCAATCATACAGAAGATGACGTTGTTACTGAAAGACGACGTGAGAGTCAACGTGACAGATATCCGAGGGGAGTCCGATTCGGAGAATACGCTTATTGTATTCTTTTTATCGGAAAAGGTAATTAGTTAACTTGCATATAATTTCTATAAAGTATTAACTGTGTCTTGCTTTACTAGGTGTGATAAACGCGAACAGAGTAACTCTGGTGTGAAAAACGCAACTAGGGCTAACAATACCTTCGCACAAAGCAATGCTAAAGCGCAATCTCTGGGCTTGTAACTTACAGCGTCTAGAAGACCTAGCTATGTCATAACGCCATGTACCGAGCAGCCTTGGTTTATAAAGTGCGCTCTGACATAATACCGGTTGATAGCTATGCTGTAGTTTGCGGTCTGTCCCCGGTGGTCGATTCGGGGGAAAGAGATAAAGAACGCATCTGTGTAGCCTCTGTTTGTGCCGATGTTGATGGATGTCGTCAAAAGGCTTCATCTCATCATTATTTAAAGTCTTAAGTTTACGTGACAATAAAAAAACTTTATATTTTATCGCGGTTTACAGACTACACAGGACTGAGTCCACCCGGGACTATGGTTGCTGTAAAGGTTCTGAGACGTCGGACTAGTTAAATAATTTTATCTACACTAATGTTGTAACATTCTACTTATGTTTCCAATACTTGACTTATAATAACTACTGTTATAGCTCAGACAACAAAAAACTCGATCTAAGCAATTTGACATGATGTTATAATATCCAAATCGATATCGTAAAATCTCATTATAACATGAAAGAAAGAAAGAAAGAAAATATTCTTTATTGTGCACATAAACAAACATAGACAAAAGTATAGGTAAAAATTTCCATACAACGTTCATAATATATTCATAAATTCACACTCGAGTATTAATACCCTTCATTATACGACAGTTGCATAAACTACTAAAATAAACCACGACAAATTCCGTTAAAGTTGTTTTATTGTTATAATAATATTCTATATGTCAGGGTGTAGCGATGGAGGGCGTGGCAGCACTGAGCGCCGCTCGTCCGGCGGCGCGCGGTGCGGGCGCGGTGCGCGTGCGATCGCGGCGCTGTCTCAGCGCGTGCTCGGGGCGCGGCGTGTGCGAGCAGGCGACACGCACGTGCCGCTGCGACGCTTTCTGGATGCAGAGCCTCTTCACACAGTTCCAGCCGGACGCGCAGCCCGACTGTGGTACGTTCACGGAATAGATAAAAGAGATTGGAAAGGAAATCATGCTTGAATTGTATGAAAACCAGTGTCGCCGTTTGTCTCCCCACTCTTTATTTTACTACTAACGCAATCCAATACGTACGTGCATTTCGCAC
Organism: Calycopis cecrops; assembly: GCA_001625245.1. Lineage (NCBI taxonomy): Eukaryota > Metazoa > Arthropoda > Insecta > Lepidoptera > Lycaenidae > Calycopis > Calycopis cecrops. The sequence goes on from LUGF01025347.1 coordinate 32,981, forward strand.
ATATATGCAGAAATCACTTAGAACTCTAAGTTACTATTGGTTCACATACTAGAGCAATTTCTATAAATGACGTGCATTTGACAAATGCTTGACACGCATAAAACACAACATATACATAACTAGGGTGGCAGTCGACTATTGATATCGATAGAAATCTTTAACACGAGATGAGGGATATAAATGTTAGTAGATAAAAAGGTAACACGGGTAAAAAAAGATTTAACTGTATATAATTGAATATTATTTATATAAAGTATCAAGTTCATTGAGGTATCTTGAGAAGATATGAGAAGAGGAAGCAGCTAAATTTGAATCAGTTGTTTCTTTTGGATGAACAATCTGCTGTAATTTAAATTTAATTAATTTTAGAAAACGAAACCATGTGATTTATATTTCCTTGAGAAAACTTACGGGAGTGTCTGTTAAATATGTACAATTTTTATAATAGGAATAGTTCCTGGTTTTAAATATCTACTACCAGATTTTTTTATGATAAAATCGCCTTCATTAAATTGTTCCGAGCTAATGGTACTTGTTATTGTAGGGAACCAATTATTTCTACCCGTTATATTCATCCATTGCTCTCGAATATTAGGTTCCTTTGGAAATCTAAAATGGTAAAATGTATAAAAAAATAGTGAAAAATATATTATATTATATTCGTACTAAATTAATTAGTCAATATAATTTATTCACTCCTATAAAAATCCAATTAATAGAATTTTTTATCGAATAAGTCACATCTCTTATTCGTTGCCAAGGACTCCCCAAAAACAAAGCCCAACCCATGCGATGCGTCTACTCGTGAAGTATCGTCTCTATACAATACTGGATTGCTTGCGTACTTTACAGACAATGTATATTTTTTTCTATTTGTTTGCAATATTGTTGTTTTGATCGGTAATTACGTAATATAAAATACATTTTTTGGAAAATAAAGACTAGACTAAGTTTTTCGACTTACCTATGAAAAGAAATACCTCCCTGCTTAGTACTTGATGTCTGGCTTTTATTTTTACAAATAATAATAGCGCGAAACGGCATTTTTAACAAATTTTACGCAGCTCTTGTCACAATCACACTGCAAGAGCGACTAAAAGCACGACATTCGTGTTTCGTTTCAAGTATGATTATCTAATCATACTTGCGACGCGCTGGCTCCGCCCACATTTCCATTCCAACCTTATTTATCTATTCCGTGGGTACGTTACTACTTTTGTATAGGTAACTAGCTGTGCCCCGCGGTTTAATTTCTAAGAAATCCATATAAACTTCAACACCCTATTTAACCCCCTTAGGGGTTGAATTTCTAAAAATCCTTGGCGGGTTGCGACGTCATAACATCTACCTGCATGCCAAAGAAAAAGGTATTTGCCCAATCCGTCCAGTGATTTGGGCTGTGCGTTGATAGATGACTATGTCACGTTTGAGCTTTATACAGGGTCTGTCGTTATGGGTGGATAATCCGTTAACTAGGGTTAGCCCTGATGTCTAGCTATAAAAAAATATACTTTTTATGTTAGGGTTGGTAAAACTGTGAAAATTATGAATATTTTTGTGTTTTTTAGAAAAAATTCTACCGCGACTTGTAATATGCTCATAACTTTTACAAATTAAGGTATTTTTATGTACTTTTTTTTTAAATTTACTCAGAATTGCTTGCACTATCTAATAAAATATACTATTTTAGAT
>LUGF01025361.1:0-12443 GCA_001625245.1 Calycopis cecrops
ATAGCTATCAGTCTCTATGTACTTTATGATATAGCTATCAGTCTCTATGATCTCTATGACGTAGCTATCAGTCTCTATGATCTCTATAATATAGCTATCAGTCTCTATGATCTCTATGATATAGCTATTAGTCTCTATGATCTCTATGATATAGCTATCAGTCTCTATGATCTCTATGATATAGCTATCAGTCTCTATGATCTCTATGATATAGCTATCAGTCTCTATGAACTCTATGATATAGCTATCAGTCTCTATGTACTCCATGATATAGCTATGAGTCTCTATGTACTCTATGATATAGCTATCAGTCTCTATGATCTCTATGACGTAGCTATCAGTCTCTATGATCTCTATGATATTGCTATCAGTCTCTATGATCTCTATGACATAGCTATCAGTCTCTATGAACTCCATGATATAGCTATCAGTCTCTATGAACTCTATGATATAGCTATCAGTCTCTATGATCTCTATGATATAGCTATCAGTCTCTATGAACTCTATGATATAGCTATCAGTCTCTATGAACTCTATGATATAGTTATCAGTCTCTATGATCTCTATGATATAGCTATCAGTCTCTATGATCTCTATGATACAGATATCAGTCTCTATGATATCTATGATATAGCTATTAGTCTCTATGATATCTATGATATTGCTATCAGTCTCTATGATTTCTATGATATAGCTATTAGCCTCTATGATATATCTATCGATCCTCTGTATTTCAAGTCCTCAACTCAAAGGCTGCATGAGAAGCGCGGATGTTTGTTTGCTCTCCGGCACGCACGTGTCTTTCTCTTATTGCACAGGATATGAGCGGACTTTTATAAACAAAGCAGTATCAACTGCGCTTGTGTTTGAATAATCTGTCTCGGTAAAAAAAGAGGAAATTATTTACCTTAAAATGTATTTGTTGTACTAAGAACTTACTAAAAGTACTACATTACTTCACGTAATAAAATGATATCCTGTTTTTTTAAATTGGCCATGGCACTTTCGCGTTTTATGGGAAATTATTCCATTCTATTCTATGAATACTTCGAATTAACCTTGCAGTAGTTTTTGCACTAGGGATTGGATATCCAATGTCCATACATATAATATAGGATGTTAAATAAACCCTTTGCTCCTCCTTAGTTGGATTGTTATTATTTGCTTCCTATTGATATTTGAAACATTAAAGTACCTATATGGAGGCAAACGCCATTATCCGACTATATATCGTCCCCATACGCCTACTATCAACGTAATGTTGTCACTCAAACAAACATTAGGTCGCTCAAATATTATGAAGTTTCTCATTTTGGATTTTAAGTAGCTCTGATTAATGTTTGTAAGTTGCTGTTCTGTGCATTTCTCGTCGCTCACTTAGTTATTCTACAAGCTAAATTCATTATTTTTGACACTTAAAACTTTAATTTATATTACAGTCACTCGTTTAAATACTAGCCATAATTAATTATAACAAACTGAATTATACGGCAAAGCAACGGTAATAATTATTTTATTATTTAATTTTTATATTAAGGAGGAACAAGAGTTATAACGTGACTATAACAATAGTAAAAAAAGAACAATCTTAAAATAGTAGAACAGTAATTAAATCAAACAAATTATACCTGCATATTACCTTAAGTTTCTACAATATATTAAACCGCCAGAAGTAAGTACAGAAATACTGTACGTTACAATTGTACTCTATTCGTGCATGTATGCACCGTTGTATGGATTGAAATAACGTTTCTCGAAGTACATAATTAGGTAAATCACATATGAGTCATATAAATCATACGTTTGCCTTGACCGCGGGTGCGGTCTCACTGTGAGTGCTCGCTCTACATGGTGTTTCTAGTGTTATTTATTCTAGTCACACATCTAGAACTACAAAAAATAATAAGACTTAATTATGGCTGAATGTACTAGTACACTAGCAATCCAACACTGATTTTATGAGTAAGACGCTTAGCGCGCATCGCCGACTGCTTAATATGCATTAGGATTGCTCTATCAACACATATATACATGTGCAGATACGTAAGGACGTTTATAGACTTTGATAAAATAAATCTATTTTTTAAACTTAGTGTCTGTGTTGTCCTGTCGAAGGGCATTATTAAAAGTGGTAAAGTGCGAGTAGGATTTAAAGCAAAATGTAAATCTAGTGTCTGTTCGTTGTTTTCGTTTTTTTTCCTTAATTTTTATGCTTGTTTAGGCTATGTTTATAATTTTTATCACAATAAAATATTTTAAAACGGATTATATTACGATTTATTTAACTAAAAACTTTAGAGAAACAATATTCACGGATGGACTCATATGAGCAATATTCTGTAAATATATTTACTTATTGCTATATACCATTTTCACCTTATGGTTACATAGAAAATATGCCCAGCATGTTTTGACTACGTTGGCTTGCAGTTGCAGTCTAAAATCAGCCTTCCTTCCACGCGTTTCGGACAGACAGACAGAGACCCGTTTTTTTCCTTTCAAGATACGGACTCCTAATGCCCAAAGACTTACAATAATCTGTGATGTAATAAAATCTTATCTTTACGTGTAAAAGAGTTAATGATTTTAAAAGAACTTATATAAAATTATAATTTTACAACTAGTTAACTCGACGTTATGACCCGATTACCATAAATAACGGAAAGTCGTAAACGAATATGTCATAACAATGATCTGTAGACGCCGCAGATGACTCAGACTTTCTAAGCTGTGAAATACGTAACGCACGTTTAAGAGCACCGCACACATGCTATTTTTAGCATCGACGATCGGCGATTTAGTCGCTTTTTAGAAGCTGAATGCAGCGACTAGACGCTCCCCAGCGCAGACTTATAAACTCCGAACGCGGCGATTTAGTCGCGAAGCGACTGCTAGTGTTACGTATCGAGCATCGAAGTAGACGCTAAATCGTGGGATTCCGATACCGCGAATGGACGCAGAGAGTCGCTAAATTGTAATACAGCATCGATGTAGTCGTAAAATCGCCGATCACCGATGCTAAAAGTAGCGTGTGTGTTGTCGCCCTAAGTATACTTTTCTCTGTACGGAAGCTGTGTGTCCACATACATGGTTACATGATGTTTGAATGTTATGTCATAGATAGAAAAATTAAGGTGCTACTGGAGACACAATAAATACAAGTTTTATTGGAGTTTGCCAAAAATATTATTATTATTTTTAGCCCTATATCATGTGTCCCCTTTTTGGGCAAAAGGCCTTCCCCCATTTCTTCCAATTTTTTCTATCCAGAGCTTCATAGCATTCAAAAAATTATTATATATATTTTTGAGTTTGTCAGTGTGATATCCTACGGTAAGACATATTAAGGGTTTCCGTGGGTAGGTATTGGCTTTGTTTCAGAATGTCCCTTTAGTGTAATGTTCCTTCATCGCAGTGTCTTTTTTGTAAAAGAGCCCTTTCGCAGAATGTCCCCTTATAAAATATCCCCTGAATGTGGTAAGAATTGTGCCGTGATATTTTGACAATTAGTATTGCGGTACACTTTGTAATTTTTCAGATTTTCGATAACTTTTGATATCTAGAACATGGGCCCTGCCAGGGGTTAGTGTAACTAGTCTAGCGTTATATACCAAACAAAATATTAAAGGACTATGAAATCACAAATAAGTGCACTCTATATGGCAAGGAGGGGCAGCTGTGAGTTCTTTTGCTCTTCTCGCAGCAATTACCAAGGTGACAGGAGTACCACAGGAAAAGCAAAGTATTTAAAAGAACATCATCATCATGCATCAGCTTCGACACGTGACTAGAGTTTACTCCTTATTAACAAAGATGGCGTTGCGCGGTAAAAGTTTTGTTTCTCATGATTTTTCTCTATAGTTTTTTTTCCACAGTTTTAAACCTTTTGTAACGAGAACCAACAAACCTCAATGTTTGCCGATAAAATTTAACGTGTTAATAACACAGTTCGTGTATTAAAGGAAAGTTAATTGAGCGTAACAACGCGTTGTTAATTGCAACAATTTCTTTTAGATGTTCGTAAATTTGGTTTCGGATTTTCGATGTTCGGAAGCAAAGGTAAGATTTTTCAATTATTCTGAGAATATTTTGCCATTTACATTACTTTTTTTTTAGAATATTTTTTTTTGTAGGTAATGTTAAAAGATTATTTTTGTGTAGTAAAATGGGACAAACGAGTAGTGGCCCTTTGACTACCGATGTACTAATAGATATTCGCGTAACTACAACGTAGATGTACGATATAAGAGCTATCACTTTCTGCAAACTGCCTCGCCGGCTAGTCCGGCCAGAGTTGGCAGCAATGCAGCATTGTAAAAGCCGCGAAATATTCTAAATTAGTATTGTCTGTTGATTTAATTCCATTAGGAACAAATATTACATATATACGACCAGGCTGGCGCAGTGCTACAGGGCTCGGATAAGTGGAGCATGTTGCGCCAGGGGTCGCGGGTTCGAATCTCGCCTTGTTCATGGATGTTTATATATGTATTATATGTATTTATATAATAAAAATCTTAAATATATAAAACATATTAAACATATTCCCATAACACAAGTCCTTACGGTACTAGGCACGCACGGGGGCCAGCACGGGGCTAGGCTAACGTGGTGTGTAATGTCCACAGATATTTATTTATTTATTTTATTTATACAAAAATAAACTAAATAATATCTTTTTTATATTTGTTAAATCAATGTCTAGTACGGAATTCCAACTTGCGACTGCTGGCACAGCACTACGTTACGGCTAAAGGTAAACGAACTTGATTATACAATTGACTAAAACATACGAACTCTGTTACTGTTATAAAATATGAATAATTGATGCGCGTAAATGTTACGTGACCGTGTACGTTATTGTATTAGATCTCGCTCCGAAGGTCGACACGTGGCTTTAAGTGGCTTTCGAAGTACAGAAGAGATTCAATATAAAATATCACTGAAAATACACCCATCGCAGCTTATCCTCGTCCGTCTTTGGGAAACTGAATCAGTCGAGCCACTGCACAGTAATGAAACTATTTTAAAGGTTTTTTATCGGGGTTTATTTAAATAGTATAATACAATAGTGATGCGACTCGAGTCATGTTTTTAGTCGAGTCACTCGAGTCAGTTTGTCAAACTTGTACTCGAGTTAAAAAAAATCCTACTCGATTGAACTTGCACTCGAGATACACAGTGAACTCGAGTCGCCGAGTGAACTCGAGACTCGAGTGACATTTTTATTCGAGTGACTTTTTTACTCGAGTGTAACTCGAGTAAAGGAACAATCTCACTCGAGTGACTCGAGTCGCAAATTCCTACTCGAGTCGCATAACTATTTTACAATCCCGAGGTATGGTGTTGTGTCTTGCAGCCACAATAAGTACATTTTGCGTTAATCGGAACAACTAAATAATTGTTTTAAGCTTTCACGATTTGTATTCATATTTAAATACTTTATACGAGACTTAATCGCGTTATAAAATCGAAGTATTTACCTCGACTCTCGACGTTTCGGCCGTAATGCAACGGCCGTGGTCACTAGTAGACTCAGTCGACGAGCAGTCTAAATACTTCAGTTGTGTGGTCTAAAGCACCTACACCTTTTGGTTTATGTTTAATTCATACATTTTCCTGTGTAGTGTGCTTCAGTAGCGCAAATTGAGTAACAGTGACGTGCCAATCTTATCATTTAATCGATTGAATTTAATGATATAATTCAGTGAAAGTATATTAAGTGTGCTAGAAAATAATATATTGTAATGGTGTGAGCAATATAAATTTAGAAAGTGTAATTCGATGCCTAGGTTTATATGTAATACATATTCGTAAAATGTTTAATACATTTATAGCTGGTTCGAGTTATTTTTATCATTATTTTATTGGATTAGTTCCCTTCTCCCAGATTGTTTCTGTATCATATAACTATTGCAAATTAATTAATTACATATCATTTATAATATGCGATGTATGTTCATATTTATAGATCATAAGGGCCGCTGAATGTGTTTCGCCGGTTCTTCTCAGGATAGAGCACACAATTTTTATAATTATCTTCTGAATAAAAATATTTTCATTTCATTTTCATTCCATAAATAAGTTTTCTTCAATTCTCATTCAATTTTTAATAGTACAAAGGCAGACGAGCAGTCGGAGTGACTTTTATGGTTACCGACGCCCATAGACATTCGCATATCCAGATGCGTTGCCCATCTTCCTCCTCACCCCTCCGTGGGCCACCTAGTCCCCCAACAGACCCGGTATTTTCAGTCTGATTGAGCTGCGTCGCAGGAATACTGCGCGCCTACTCTACATACACGTGCCTCTTATCAGACGCACTTTCTCAGCTGAAACCTGAACACTTTGTTCTAAACCGGTCAAACGTATACCATTGTTACAAGGCGTTTCTCAACACCGACTCTACGCCACAGAGATTGGTGACGTCACACACGATTGTTCTAGGTTGGCATATTTTTTTCAATAAGTGCCATTTCACCGATTATGTCGTATTATTGGACTACTTATTGTACTATTAAATGCTAAAGTTTGATGGTAACAAACGTACGTTTGCTTTTGTTTCACACAACAACGGAGTGTCACATATGATATATGTTACAACAGAATAACATAAAGTTACTTATTGTACTATTAAATATTGCAGAAGATACATAGGTACGTAGCCGGTACCTAGAATATCACACGAGAAGAGAACTAACGTTTAAGATACAGACTCGGCCTAGTTTAAACGTTAGTACAAGCTGTGCCCACCCACCATTTAAGTATATATGTAGAATAAGTTCATAATTTATCATTGTATTGTACTCATATGGAAACTGGTGAATAAATAAATAAATAAAATTAAAAAAAAAATCTACTCTTATCCCAAAAATATCGCCTGAGAAAAGGTTTTTTGCGAGTCAAAGCTCTGGTGATAAATTAAATAGGTATGCAATATAATTAGAATCTTCCGGTTTTCAGAATAAAATATATCAGTACAATATACAAATTGATGAAAATAAACACATTACTTAAGTTTAAATAAATTGTACATTTAGGTACCATATCTCTGACATAAATCTAATTCTAAGTTTCAAATTTAAACAGAAACTGACAACATGTTAAAACCGAAAACATTACCAGTCAAATAGTCACTGCAAAACTGTATCCGTACATGGTTTACTAAATTATAATTAACATTTCACTCACAGTGACGTCCACGCAAAATACTTTATCTATCGTTATTGTATTTTAAATACGGCCCTGTTGAATATTTCGATTAATATTTTCACCAAATACGTGACTAGTAGCTTATAACGTGATGAAATCAAATTGGACCAACATGGCCGACGAGCGATCTGTCACTCACACGGCAGCTGACCTGCCACGTTTCGTGTGGCGCGCCATTCGCGAATGTCCCGTGAAGAGCGAAACAGGAAGAACACAGCAAATGATTAAGTATGGTGGTCGTCATCAATAGCTGCTCGTTTGCTCCCAATACTATAAACAAGGTAACGTCTGATAAGAGGTAGTGCATGCTTGCATGCAGTCGAATTGGGCCGGCACGATCGGGGAGGTACCTCTCGCTTACACGAGACTGGCGTAAAGCGACAGCTGTGCTGTCGCGTTTCGTGCGGTGTGTAAGTAGCCGGTGGTCCATGGAGGTGGGAGGAGAAAGGAGGGCGGCGTATCTGTATAGCCTCTGTGCGGATGTTTGTGGGCGTCGGTAGTCATGAAAATGGCTCCGGCTGCTCGTTTGACCTCCTATATCATAAAAAAACAGTCGAACAAACACGTCACAGGCTTCGAAAGTCTAGGCCATCTGTTGTATAAGCGATAGTCACGACCTTCATTTGTTTCTTTTACTCTGAATAGTTACCACGATACCCACTGCACGTTTACCAGAGAGCACATCCTACTAATATTATAAATGCGAAAGTTTGTAGGAATGTTTGTTACTCTTTCACACAAAAACTACTGAACGAATTTTCATGAAACTTTACAGTAATATAGCTTCATATCAGAATAACAATAAGTTATAATTTATAGGGATTTTTTATAATCCGAAATCCACGCGGGCGAAGCCGCGGGCGGAAGCTAGTTGACTATAATTTGGAAATACGACTGGTGGTTTTTACTAAACGATACAGAGATGAAATCGTGGGAAAGAGTGCAGTTAGAGCTAACGGCGTTACGTCCGAAAGTAATCGTGTGTGAATTGCTTTGTGCCGAACTAGTTACAGCCGACTGACACATCTTTGGGTTTTAGTCCACGAACGTAGCTTAACGCAACTCTTTTGTAGCGCATCAGGAATGTTTGCTGAAACCGACACGGATGGGTTTAATGCCGTCCTACGGAAAAGGGTTGCGTCCATGATGTGCAGAGTGCGTGGGAGCGCCAACAGCATTCTGAAGGTCATCAGTGACCAGCCGTGTTGCACTATCATGGCGCACTGGGTGCATGTGCATCTACATACATGTAGCCGGTGCGCCACGTGAGTGCAACAGATACCTATATGAAATAAAATAGATATCTTAAATTATTACAACATAGTTCGTGAGCATATTGTTACTAACATAATATGGATGTAGAATCTGAAATAAAGTATATTTTATTTTATTTATTTATTTATTTAACTTTAGGAACTAGATTGAACCTAGAAAGCTCTATCTTTTTTCTGTAGTATAAGGGGGAAACGAGCAGTCGGAGCCGTTTTCACGACTATCGATGCCCCTAAACATCTGAATAGAAGTTAGTTCAAGCGCGTTGCCAGCTTATCTCTTCCCACCTCCATGGGCCACCGGATACTTACACAACCACATGAAATGAGACTCCACAACTGTCACTTTACGCCGATATCGTGAAATCGAGAGGTACCTCCCAGGACGTGCCGGCCCAGTTCGGCTACGTGTATGCATGCAGCGTGGGTACTTGGTAGTCCCATGCTACATGCAGGCGGGGCATAGGCTACATAAAATTATTCCTACTCGGTTTTAAATTATTCATGTCTGTCTGCCCTTGAAAGACTATTCAATAAGACAGACCTACGATTTTACGATACTTCCCTGAGACAAAGACCTATTTGACCTTTGAGTAATAATTTAAAGGTCATCAATCAATCAACTGAAGGTACCTCTGCACATTATCATTGAGAACAGGTACTTTCGCAATCATAACTCCTCACGTGTACCAAAGTAGATATAATCATTGAGATTCGTTACTTACGAAGTCATCAAAAAAAATCTAAACAACAATTGGATGCACTTTCATGGCCACCGACACCAATATTATAGAGGTTATACTAGATGCGTACAGATGCGTACATATGGATGCATGTATGCATACAAAAATATAACAGTATAATAAATTGTACCCAATGCCAATGTGCCTCAAATATCTTATAGTTAGAAAAAATTGTCTATGTCCATATGATTTTCAATCAAAAAATTAATTGAATGCGTTGATCACATTTCTATAGGTGCAGATGTAATAAAAAAACATAAATCTTTCTTAATACGCAACGTCAAACCAGAAAAGACCAACAGCCAGAGGCGTAGCGTGCTCTGGCTGGGCTCCGTGTAAAAATTGGTTTTGGGGGCCCTTATGATGGGTTAAGATTTCTTACAAAACAAAAATAAATGCTTGTTTACGCACGTTGGGTTAGGTTAGGTTAGGGGCCCCGGGCCCTGGGAAAAGGGGGCCCCGTGGCCCGGTGCCCGTGGCCCGGTGCCCGTGGCCCGGTGCCCGTGGCCCGGTGCCCCGCATAATTGATACGGCAGATATCGGTAGCTACGCCCCAGCCTTAACATTCTGTTATTTCATTTATATAAACCGTAATTTACATGTCGTATTTAGGGAACTGAATTCAAATTCAAAGTCAGTGAATTAAAACTAATTTGATTGCGTTTCTGGTACCGTACGTTATTTATATTTGATTGGGTTTTAAATTTATGATAAAATTTTAAATATGTGGTTTTGTAAGAGGTAGTGAATGCATACATGCAGTCGAATGGGGACGGTACGGCCGGGGAGGTAGCTGTCGCTTACAGGATACCGACGTAAAGTGACAGCTGTGCCTTCGCGCTTTATGTCCGTGTGTAAGTAGCCGGTGGCCCAAGGAGAGGACAGAAGGTGGGCCACGTATCTGTATATCCTATACGCGGATGTCTATGGGCGCCGATAGTAATGAAAATGTCCTCGACTGCTTGTTGCACCCATATACTATAAAAGTCCGACTAAGTAGAGCCAGAGTTGAAGCCAAGGAACAGGGGTCATTCCTCTATTCATTGAATTTCTTTTTTTCTTTGTATGGTCTGTGCTGATGAAACATCGGTATATCATCATCTGTCATCACTCATCAGTGATGATGATCAATGCATGTTCATGCCAATAAAGTGAACATAAAAGTAAAAGGTGCATAATTATTTGATTACGATAAGGTGAAAAAATAAACACTCTTGGTTATGATATAATGGAGCCTTTCACTGAGATGCTGAGATAAAAGTGATGAGAATTTAGTTCGGTCCAGTGTACAAATATCGCAATGTCGGTCGGGTATTTATTGTCTGGTATAATGTCTGGTATTTATTTTAGAATCGGTTATAGATGTAGTAATCTATTTTCACTAGTTTTTTTCAACTTGCAGATGTTTGTACAAGCAAAGCAAATATGTAACGTAAATGTAATGTTTAGGTAAAATCTAATAAACTGAATATTTTGTCCCGCTTCCCAGTATAATTAGTGTAAAATTTGATATATTAAGTAATTAAGTTCCATTTATTAAGTTTAATAAAAAACATTGGGTCAGGGTGGGTGATGATTTATCAAAGGGTTAAAGTGGTTACTGCTATCGACCCTGACGGCACAGGTGTAGCTGCGTTGTGAAAGTGATAAAAAAAACATACGCCTAAGAAAGACCTGAAATACATATGGATTGAGGAGGCATAAGACAATGCTTTTGTTTCTACAAGTATACGTTTATGTATGTGTATGTCTCTATAGTAATAAAAACCTCCAATACATTTGCTGTACTATACCTACTATAAAAACATCTAATCTCTAATTCTAATAATACATCTCTATTCCTACGTCGTGTGGTATTCAAACTCGGTACTCGTTCATTCAGAACGCACTCGCCAGTCGCCAGTAGGTCAGCGGGGTCGCCAGAAACGTGGCTCGTGACGGAGATACGACCTCTTTACTTACTTTCAGTGCCCAATACAATTATCTCTCGTACTCGTAACACTTTGACAAATACGGTCTTTATTACTTTTACCGATGTTGCGTCTCGGAAATATTTTCGAATATTCTGTTCGAAATTTAACTTGCGCAAAGTCTCTCTAAAAAGAGTCTGTAATAAAAATAGTTTATCATTGTTCGTTGTTACAGTGTTTATCATTTTTAAACAATTTTAGTTTATAAACATACCAAAATATTAATCATATCCTTCATATTGAGGATTAATTTTTTTTCGTCTCACTTTATTTTACTAATTGATATCTAGATACTATACGTGCATACATACAAGGTGTATTGATTCAGCGCACTATTGTTTTGTCAATTTGTTTCGTATGTGGAATAGACTCCAGGTAAACTATTGAGAAATAACAACGAATCGTGAACAGAATTATTGAAAGTGCTAACCAAAAAATATCTAAATCTGAGCTTAAAACATTTCGAGGGATCTAACATCAGATTTTGACAGAGAAGGTTTATTAACCTTTTCATTTATACGGGCACAAATTCAGAAATCATATCATTCTAGTTAGCGAGGTCGATTAATTAGCGTCAAAGTTTTGGATGAGGTAACAGTAAAAAGTAGCTATACGATTAACTTCGAAAAATTTAACTGTCGATTTAGATATGTACGTAACTTAACTCTATTCAACTTATATAAAGTAATTAGTTATAACTTTTATAATAGTAAATAATAAAAACGGAAGAAACTATTAGCCTACTTGCTTATTTTACATGAAATTTTAAACAAACACTAAGTGATGCAACTGGGTAATAAAATATATTATACTGTTGTATAATACAGTTTTTAGATTCTTATTTTCTTAATAAGATAAGCGGTAAACGCGCAGGTAAAAGGTTACTACAATCGCCCATATACATCCGAAAAACCGAGGTTTTTTAAGCTCGTTTAGTTTGCGCGTAGATAGGAATAGGCTCTAGCTAACCCTAAGTCTATCGGTTCTGGAATATCCTGGCAGCTGATTCCACGATGCTAGATTATCAGATTACACCGGCTCTTGACTTTAGCTATGACATGGGTAACCTATTTATAACTTTGTATATTATATAAAGATCTGGGCCCACTGTTTCACCCGCGTAAAATATTAAAGGAAACCATTTTTTTTGCATAGAAAGTAATTTTCACGTTACTCTAAATTGTAACATATATCTGTACCAAGAGCGACTGGAATCGTCGATAACCAGTATCTCATCCGCCAGCTTG
>LUGF01025361.1:13000-25502 GCA_001625245.1 Calycopis cecrops
GAATATTCAGGCAGCTGATTCCACGTTGCTAGATTATCAGATTACACCGGCTCTTGACTTTAGCTATGACATGGGTAACCTATTTATAACTTTGTATATTATATAAAGACCTGAGCCACCTGTTTCACCCGCGTAAAATATTAAAGGAAACCATTTTTTTTTGCATAGAAAGTAATTTTCACGTTACTCTAAATTGTAACATATATCTGTACCATTTTTTATTAAAATCCGTTCAGTACTTTTTGAGTGAAAGACTAACAAACCATATTTGTTATATACAAACTTACGAATTTATAATATTGGTGTTTAATCTATGAAAGGGTTTCATCTTCCATTAAGTGGGAGTCAGCTTGTACAGAATGGGAGTCTCTCGACGCCAGCTACCGTTATAGAGGTGGGAGGATATTCTACTTAGAAGTGTGACGCATTCTCGATTGGACATGTCATTTTATAAACTTGTCAAACCTATTTAAACTCTTTAGTCCTATTTGAAACTATATAAATATCTTCGAATAATAGACTACTAGATTTTTTTCTCAAGTAGATTTTAAACCCATATACCCTGTAGTAACAAAAAAATATAAAATAACATTTTGCAATTTTAGTATCACTTATAATAAACAATTCACGCTGGTAAAAGATGGAACAAGAAATCAACTTCAATACAAAAAACGGCATTCTTCTTTAGTGGATAAAAATATGGGATTATTTTTCAGCTTAATCCCTTCACGCGTTTTAGATAAAAAGGTCATGACAGACGTACAGACAGACGGATAACAAAGCGATCCTATAAGGGTTCCGTTTTTTCTCTTTGAGATACGGAATCCTAAAAATGAGAAATATCGAACAAATCGTCTTTCTTAATTTTTTTTTCGTCTGGCAGCACCGGAAATGACGGGTTCAAATTATAATTATGATCATAGCGCCACATTCTGCCCAATTTTTTAATCAATCTTGCACTTTTAATTATAATAATCGGTGAAATACGTTTTTTCCACCACCTTCCACCTTTAGTATATAAATATTCGTTTATATTATGAAATTAGAGTCAAGAAGCTTATTGTTATAACAATACCCTTTCATAGGTAAAAAGGTGATAATACAAATAAATAATAAATGGGGAATTAGAATAAATTTACAAATATAAGTATTGTACAGTTCATAGAAAATAAAAATATCTTTGTGATCGGAACAATAAACGTTTTCAACTTTAAATATTATGACTAGAAATAATAAAATACTCGACGATCATTGGGGCGGTTCACAGGGATTGCTTTACAGCCACCGTCACATGCTATTTTTGGCGTCGGCGATCGGCGATTTAGTCGTTTTTTAGAATCAGAATGCAACGATTAGACGCTCCTCAGCATACATTTAAAAACGCCGAACGCGACGATTTTGTCGCAAGGTAACGAAATCGCTATACAAAAGTGATACGACTGTTACGTATCCGGCATCGAAGCAGTCGCGCGATTCGGATACCGCGACTGAACGCAGAGTCGCTAAATCGTGATGCAGCATCAATGTAGTCGCAAAATCACCGATCGCCGCTGCTGAAAGTAGCGAGTCTGCTGTCGCCTTAAATGAAATAGCGTGTGAGATCTAGCGCACAGCTGGTGATGTTAGAGCTCGATGCAGTCTTTAGGACGAGGGAATGATTGTCAATTTTCTTCAACATTTCGAAGACTCAGATCTCTATGCAATTTTTATTATTGGCCATCAATTCCGAAGGCGATTGACCGTCTTTATGGATTGGCGATCTTTGATAAAATTGGATAAGTTTATAGCATTGTTGAAGATGGAATAGTGCAGTTATCGTTTCATGTTATCATCTTTCTTATAGCGTCTTGGATATGTTTAGTTGAAATGTCTTCGGACCTTCTTAGAATGAATGACTTGTATACATACAAGTCATTCATGTGTATAAATATACTTTTATGTTTTTACTATGAGCTATATACATTTTTTTTAATATTTCGTCCTTACGGACAGGCTAGGATCATGAGACCATACAGCCACTTTTTCAGTCATTTATTTAGTAAGTATTGAATTACGTTGTCTTATTTTATGGATTTTGTTAAGTCTTCAGTGTTATAATAGCCGCCAAGGTTACTTCTTGACGGCCATTTTTATCTGGGCTATATTCATATTCAGAAAACTACGATCTATATTCTATTTTTTCGTTATCAGAAAATTTTCCTAGGGCATGCTTTACCTGACACTGCAAAAAGTACAAACAATGGAGATTAAAAAAAATTGTTTACAGGTACTTTAGTACAAGTACCCTGTAATACTCTTGGTAATACTGTTGTATTATTTATTGTATTAATATAAATTACACTTCTTTCGATTGTCTCTTCAATAATATATTGTCTATTACATCACAGTTTCATGTTTTATTTTAGAAAACAATTTACATGTTTTCCTATTCTGCATTTCTGTCAGGGTTAAATTATACAACAATATTATGTTCTTTACTTATTATTTTATACTTATATAGTGTTATAATATAACAGCATATAAGTATAAAAGTCAGTATAAATATCTTGGAATGAATGGCAGTTGGGAACTTGTTTTTGTATGCGGTTTCGAAAGCAGACGCGAGGCAGTTTTTAACCTGCTCTGCACATATTGAGACTCGACTCTTACACGACTAGTTACTGCGACTAGTTTTGTAAACATTTTAATTATTTGCACGCAATAGTATTTATCATGCAGCGAAACGCATTTCAACTTTATTTCGGTTTGGTTTGGTTGTTTCTGTTTGTGATTTTTTTATGGTATATTGGGAAACGAGCAGTCGGATAAATTCTTATCACTACCGACGCCTTTAGACATCCGCATAGAGGCTGTACAGATGCTCTATCCTCCTTGCTCCTCCCACCTTCATGGGATGTTTTTAAGCGACTCCTGACCCAGAAATTGTCCAGTGCTAATTAGAAGCCTGATGAGCCTAGTGAGATAATTCGGTTTAAAGATTTTTTTCTCACAAAGAATTAACAAAATTCACTTAAAATGAGAAATTAACAAATTTTCACAACTAAACATAATTACATGTATGCGATCATGCTTCTTAAAATTAGGTTATAGTATTACACAAGGACTAATAGTGTACAAATATTACAATTACTAGTTACAATCATTTATAGTTATCGTACACTATACTCACAGTGGGTAGTAGGAAAATATTTTTTATCACAAGTAAACATCGGTCGACGCAATGAACAAAAAAGCTATAACTGTACAAAGATCAACCGTTCCTAGAAGTGGTATAAATTTTAATACGTTATATAAGGTAATAAGTAATAGTAGTTTATAATCGTTTTATAATTCTTATATGTATTTCAAATTAAAGGCCACATGCTCCTAGTTTTCAGATTACAGATGTCATGGCCCGTGGGCCAATCCGATGAATTTTGAACTTAAAGAACGTTTTTTTTTAGTTGGGATCTCTCTCTGTGGGGGCCCGTTTCGGCTGGGGACCCGTGTTATTTTACAGAGTTGCCACCCTGTAGTTACACCACGGGAAACGCATCTGTATAACCTCTATGCGGATGTTTATGGGCGGCGGTAGTCATGAAACTGGCTGAATGTTCGTTTGCACCATTATGCTATAATATAAAAAAAAATGTTTAATATCGGTACCCTTTTTAGGGTTCCGTACCCAAAGGGTAAAAACGGGACCCTATTCCTAAGGCTCCGATGTCCGTCCGTCCGTCCGTCACCAGGCTGTATCTCATGAACTATGATAGTTAGACAGTTGAAATTTTCACAGATGGTGTATTGCTGTTGCCGCTATAACAACAAATACTAAAAAATTAAATAATATGAATATTTAAGGGCAAGAAGCAAAAAAATCACGTTTATTGTATAGGGGCCTATACAATAAATGTGATTTTTTTGCTCCCATACAAAAGATAAGCTCCCGTTTTCGTAGATAATGGTACGGAACCCTTAGTGCGCGAGTCCGACCCGCACTTGGCCGGTTTTTATTGAAGTTGAACAAAACCTAGAAGACATCGATCTCGGAGTATTACCTGGCGTAATTAATACACCACGTTCAAGGTCTGGTCTGGCAGTAAGCCGATATGTAACGCGACATGCGCGGGAAGTGTCCCTCGATACGGACCGGCGGACATGTTTTTTTGTGCTTTATCATGTAAATGGCGGTATGATGACATGATATAATTTTTAATTGCATTTCACCGAGTACATACGCACCTTCGCCTGACGGGCTAATGATATGGCTACAGAAATTGCAACACAATTCATGTCAGGTATTGCTAGTCAGCTTTTCCACAAGACTACTGTACTACTACAACTACTATACTACTATACTACTACATCTACTATACTACTATACTACTACATATACTATACTTCTATACTACTTACTATACTCATATTTTTCCACAAGACTACTATACTGCTACATCTACTATACTACTATACTACTTACTATACTCATATTTTTCCACAAGACTACTATACTGCTACATCTACTATAATACTATACTACTTACTATACTCATGTTTTTCCACAAGACTTGCTGACTAGCGAAACATGAGTATAGTAAGAAGTAGCCATTTTCATGACTACCGACGCCCTTAGACATCCGCATAGAACTTATACAGATGTGTTACCCTCTTTCTTCCGCCCGCCTCCATGGGCTACTTACACACCGCACGAAACGAGACAGCACAGCTGTCACTAGCCCGTATCGTATAAGCGAGAGGTACCTCTCCGCTCGTGCCGGCCTAATTCGGCTACATGCAAACATTATCAACTTATTCTATAAGGGCCGGTTTTTCAATCGTCCAATAAAAATTAACCCTAGGAATAAATTATACCCATCGCACTTAAACACGAAATAAAAAATGAAACAGAGATAGTTTGTTCCCAGGGTTATCTTTTATCTGAGGATTGAAAATCGGCCCTAATATGGATTTATGATGATGACGTCATACGAGGACGTTTCAAAAGTTCATTGTCAATGTTCTATTGTTGATGGGGAGTGGTGAAACCCATAACGATACAATGTCTAATTTAAACGTGTGATTCACTTGTTAGCTATCATATAATGTCTAGATGATAATTGAAGGATCGTACAAGAGTGAGAGGTCCGAGGTAGAGCGTGACAGCAAATCTTAGTCCTTGTCAGGATCGGGATGAAATTTTACTCAAATATGGAATATTTACATATATTTCTAAATAAAGGTTTTATTTTAATAGACCAAGGGAACAAACGAGCAGTTTCAGATATAGAAGCACCGACGCCCATTGACATCCAAATAGTTTATACAAATGCGTTGCCCTCCTGCCTCTACCCACCTCCATGGGCCACGGGCTTTCTACACATCGCACGAAACGCGACAGCACAGACGTCATTTTATACTACCGGTACCTCTCCCGTTGCGCGGGCCCAATTCGGCTGCATGCATGCATGCAGCGTGGCACTACCTCTTACTACCGGCTCCCTAGACCGGATTTTTCGCAGGTAAAACTGCGGGGTATATAGTATAGATAGTACAATAATGGTAGTACGATCTCGTATATATACTCGTATCTAGGGTGTACACTGTTGGGTAATTATCAGGGTAAGCTTTTGTGGTCCTAGTTGATAAAATAATATATTACCCCTTTGAATAGAGATTGCAACTATATCTGTATATGCTTACATCTGTCGTAATTAATTAGGTTTGCGTAAGTGTAATTACGGTAATTATATTACGTAAGCGTAATTACAGATAATAGATTTTAAACGACAGCTTAATTGGACCAGCATTAGGAAGAGCCAGTTAATTTGACCAACATTAATAATAATAATAATGTAAATAAACCAGCTGCGCCCCCGGTTCACCCGCGTAAATTTCGATCCCGTGGAAAATAGAAAATCATCCCATGGTATCCCATAGGATCATTTTTTCGGGATAAAAACTATCCCATGTCCAAGTTACCCTCTAGCCAAATTTCATGAAAATCCGTTTTTGCGTGAAGGAGTAACAAAGAAACATACAAACTTTCGCATTTATAATATTAGTGGGATTAATAATAAAGCCATGAAAATCAAAACAGTGGCAAGTAGACACCGTCAGAACAGTTCCGATAATAGTTTAATCAACAGGCGTTCATGTTACACACCGGCTTCAAACACTAAATATTCCCAGATTCTCATATTTACTTGTACAAAAAGCGACAATCTTGAATGCTTGTAGGATTGTAAGAAAGTTTTTAGGCAAGGGTCATGAAATGTAACTTAATATGTATTAATTTCTTTAAAAAAATTAACACTTGGTATAAGCCCGTGCTATAACTTGTACCTGTATTAGAAAAGTTATAAGAATGTTTTCTTGAGCAATAAATAATAATAATATATATTCAATAAATGTACAATGTACATACATGGTTAATAACAGGTTAGCAATACATACAATTTTTAGTTATACTATACAGTTAGCGCCTGAACTAACCTAGAGCTTAAAATAATTATAAATAAATTATACAAACTGGATAAATTACAAAAATAATTTAAACAATCTTAATAGTAGTGTTATTTCATTCGTAGTTGGTATTTAACTAAGTTGACGATCAGCTATAGAAATGTCACGGTTGTGGTTGCGCTATTGTGGTGAAAACGATATGTAAAAATCTAAACAGAAAAAGAAATTTTATTTAAAACTAGAAATATTATTCTCACGGCCAGTTTTTGTGATGATTATAACATTCCTGATGAAACAGGTTTTTTATTGCAGAGAAGGCAAAGATCAGATCAGCGGTATTAAATTCAATTCGTTACTAACGACTAACAAAGTAAGTGAAACTTATCGTTATAGTTTCTTGAGTTCTTTTTTTTCGGGATGAATAACCTAATATAAGTCTGTGACAAATTTCATATAGATTCATTTGGTAGTTTTTAGGTAAAAAATTATTACATTATAATTTAAAATTTAATTGCAATCAAATGACTATTTCCTAAAGATTAATAGAACAAAATTACTTAACATTCATACGCAAAGATAATGAAATAAATTCCTAACATAAAATATTTATTAAACAGTGAGCATCCATCCTTGCTTGGATACCGAATCCTGTCCAATGTATTGTCGTACCACTGCACTGGATGACCATCACGACGATAGAGAAAGTGGTAGAACAAATAAACTCAAGGTCTTGTTCAGTGTCGTCGAGTCTGGCAATTTGTATGCCAAAGGCAATTAGAGAATAGAAAATAGACATTGTAGTATGCTATCTATACATTAAGAAAACTGTTGAAAATGTCATTTTGTCTATCTTGTGCGGCTTTCGCGCAAATACTACCGGTCGGCTTTTGGTGAAACTTTTTTGTTAAATATGTATTAGTCTTTGGTAAAGGAGTAAGGCTATAATTTATCAATATATATAATGCTGCAGTCGGTATCTCGACTTGAAATACATTATTGTAGGGCAACATAACGCAACGCATTTCGGCCACATAACATTACACGTTATCTTGACAAATGACAACATATTTCCAATAATGACAAGACAACGGCTGTCGGGTCAACTAGTAATAAATATATATTACCCGTATAAATTATAAATTGTATATCTTATATAATATTTAAATGTATGTATTTATACTTTCACATTTATAGATCTTTCATCACATCAAGTTTGTTTCGTCGGTTTTTCTCAGGACTAGGGTTGAACTGGTGTGGTGGAAGATTGGTGGTAGCCCCACTGTACCCATCTACTCGGTATTGGCGTGAAGATGATTGTCATGTGGTGTTTAGCAGGTGCGAGTCCTTCATAACTGTCCAGATAAATCCGGTGACTGGCGGTATGCATAATGCATTTTCCACACACACACGAACTGGTAGTAGAATGTAACTGTCGACGTTTTTGAATAAAAACATTTTCATTTCATATCAATTAAACGGATAGGTAAGGTGTATCAGTCTTTTTTTATTACATTTGCGAAAACATTTATTCCTGTGGTTTTATCCCAATACGAAAGTAACCATTTACTTACTCGGGATTCAAAGCGACATGCTATTTTATATTGTAATCTAGATCTGTACAAATTATTATGCAAACCCGATTGATGGTTGAAGTAGTATCATACTTTCATACAAACATTTATAATATTCGTAGGAATTAAGATTAATCTATATACGTATTTCTAACAGCTTGGTTATTTGAAACGTGAATTGCTTGAATTCTTTTCGGACATGCGTAACGAAGTCATTCGTTAAAGAATTAAAATGGCTGCAGACACGCTAGTGAAGAACACGTAAGCCTGTGAAGGGCTATGTTCGGTACAATACGATTTTTTATAAGGATTTCATCATCAGCCTGAGCACGTCCACTACTGGATATGTCCAGGCCTATGCCCCCCCTCCCCTCCCACCATAGAGCCCCAAAGGTCACGGCCACTAGCCACTTGTATCCAGCAGTTCCCCGCCACCTTAACCAAGTTGTTAGTCCATCGGGTTGGAGGATAAGGATTTGATATGTCCTATTTGTCTATCTGTGTTGTGCCGTATTTTGTCAGGGCGTTAATAAGCAAGAACTAGCAAAAATTGTAGTATTACAAGCTGGCAGGGTGTGCTTGCTTATTTTTGATATATAATACCTCTAGACGTATATTTAAATTTTTATTTTAAGGTTAAGGTGTAGTTTTTACTTAAGTGTACTACAAAATTCGTCGGCTGTATTATAGTATAGACTTAGTACGTTTGGACATCTTTACTCTTAACCTTCAAGTGATCCAATGTATTATTGTAAGAGGTAGTGCACATTTGGTTCACAGAATACCAGGTGTGTGGTTTGTGCGTAGCCGCACACTGGAGGACAGAAGGAAAGTAGACAAAGGCATCTGCATGTCTACGGGCGTCGGTATTCATCAAACGTCTGCGTTTTCGTTTGCACGCTTACACTGTAAAAAATCAATTCGATTGCGCATATGTCTCATAAAAGAAATGGCCGATCACTCGGCGCCTACTCTCTAACGTCGTTCTCACCGAACGCTATTTATATGGAGCTTATACAACTACGTTTTTACGTAAAACAGATGTTACTTTCTAAGTCATTTGACCGGTTTCCGACTCGGAATATCGTGTTTTAGAAAATTCTCGTGTGCAACATAATTATGAAATCGTAACTTATAATTAGGCCTAATTTAATTAATTTGAAATTCAATTCGATAATCCTAAAGTTACGTAATTTTATGACGAAACTAAAAGTGATTTAAAGATAAAAATATTTTTGTAACTTAAAAGTTACGTTTAAACTTCGCTAAGAGACATCTAGATATTTGTGTGAAATATCTGAACTTAATAAACTTAGTGGTCAATCAGGCCCAACTAAAACTTAACTAGATATAATATAACTACATAGGTAAAAGAGTAGTCGTCTAGGATGACTAGTGACTGCAACTCGTAACCATTGTTTATATAGATGCGTTGTCTTTCTTAAGCTCATTCCCCCATTGAGCCTTGCTGACAAAACCATTGAACGTGCTGTGAGAGCGGTAGGCCGGTGTCTGATCGGCTCGAGCCTATAATTGCATAAATAAAGAAATTCGTCTGAAGAATGTGAGGGCGTGTCGGAAATGAGATGGGAGAAACTTTACATAACCACAACAATGGCTTCTTTTAGAAGAGCGTACTCTCAGCTTGCGGAAGCACGTGAGAAGATATGTGGTATACAGATGAACCACTATGTTACCATTCCTCGTTCTTCAATGTGTCAGAATCGTGGTAACGTAGTTGTACTCTTAAAATATTTCACTTTCTCAACGTTTTGGCTATTACGGGAATTTTGAGATTTTTGTGTTAATGATCTGTATGCAACACTGTCATGTATTTATAACTCTTACGCTGCTCGACCTATTAATTTATACTAATGGTATAAAGCTGAAGAGTTTGTTTGTTTGTTTGTTTGAACGCGCTAATCTCTGGAACAACTGGTCCGATTTGAAAAATTCTTTCAGTATTAATTATTCCATTTAGCGAGAAATTAAATAAAAATCATGGCTATTTTTTGTGTTAGTGTTTGTAGTGTTTGTACTACTACTACATATCAGTTAAGCATAAAAATACCTTTTAACATCACACAAAATTTGTAAACCTAAACTAATAATTATCGCCTAATAATAATAGTTTGTCTAATAGTTTCTAACGTGGAAAATTAGAAAGTTATTGAGTAATGTACAAACATACATTATGTAAAATAAACATTAGTATTGTATGCGGGTTCCTTCATTATATGTATTTGCATTACATAAGACAAACAAAAAGTATATGACTGTGTGTTGGACACAATTGACTTGGTTCTGAGTTTTGATAGAACATTTCTGTTATTTTAGTCATGAAATAAATATATTCCTTCTATATCCTGTATCTTAGACGAATTTCGGCTACAACGGCCGTTTCTTATTAGAAATTGCAAAGTCCTAATGACACTTTTAGCCCGGCCCGTGATGCTGACCCGGTACCTTAGGCTGAACAATCACGAGGCTGTACTTTATGGTAAGTCGATCCACACCCATAGATATCCTCATCACCACACGAATCCAAATAAAATCAATTCTTAATTTTACGCTAAATAAATTAATGTTTTTATGGTATAGGGGGCAAACGAGCAATCGGAGACATTTTAATGACTACCGACGCACATAAAATCCGCATAGATGCTTTATAGATGTGCTGCCCTCCTTTCGTGTATTGTATTGTGTCCGAATAAATGTTTTTCATTCTTTCTTTCTCCTCCCACCTTCAACGGCCACCGGCACACACTGCACGAAACGCGACAGGACAGATATCATTTACGCAGGTCTCACACGCGAGAGGTACCTCCCCGGTCGTGCAGGCCCAATTTGGCTGCATGCAAGCATGCAGTGTGGCACTACCTACATTTACGCAAAAGTTTACTCATTTTATTAAAACAACTTATATAAAAAGTCAATTATATAAAAAGTCCGACGTGTCAGAAGCTTTACAGCAATTGGTTGGACGGGTCCACCCGGAATTATGTAAAATAACTAAATAAACCGCCATAAAATCCGTTAAAATTGTTTAATTGTAAATCGATTTATATTTTTAGTTGCCTCCCATTGTTAGATTAGTTCTAATTTTCTCTGACATCCCGTATTTACTTGTATATATATAATAATACTAATAAGGCAAATCCTAGTTTCAACAAAATAACAACATGCTGCACACAACGCGACGTCATGTCACCTCTTTATTGCAGCGCTGTTCTACCACAAGATTATTCAAGACAAAAAACATGTCCCGCTTGATCGCTGAGACGGAGATAATCGCTTCTCGTTAACCGACTGCGCTGACAGGTGTAATGCGTTACTTAATTATAACTTCATTAATGCTAATATACTTTTATTATCCACGCGATCTCATGTTGAGAATAATTATTGTATCGAGGTAAGAGAAGACGAAGTGTTGGTCCACAATTCACTACGAGGATGATAATCTTCTCGCAGTGGCCGGTACGCGACGGATGCGAGTAGCAGATCAGTTGTCTTGGCGCTTATTGACGGAGGCCTATGTCCAACAGTGGATTGATAAAGACTGATGATGATGATGGGAGTAGTCAAAGTCGTTAGACCCAAAGGTTCATATCCGGCTCGAAGGACCATGTAAAACATATGGTGGTTGTACGGCTGCCATTAACAAAACGATACTTTTTTTGCATTCTAGATTTACTTATTTAAAACTAGCTTCCGCCCGCAGCTTTGCCCGCGTGGATTTCGGACTTCAAGAATGTAGTTATTATGCATAAAAAACATCCTTTTGAATCACTCTATCTATTAAAAACCCCATTAAAATCTGTTGCGTAACTTTAAATCTCAGCATACAGAAACACGGTCGGCGGAAAGCGACTTTGTCTTATAGTATGTGGTGATTCGCTGTAGCATCAAAACGGAATTGCACCTGACAAAGTCAACAATTTAAAATTAAAAAGAATAAGAAGGTAAATGCCCATTGCAATACATTAAAATAGCCCATCACCTTAATGCCATTTTTGAAACCGTAAGGGAACGACAAGGTACCTTTATACCTGCCCTATTCTCCTGATAGCATTAACACTACTTATTATAACATTATAAAAAAAGCTTATCTACACACGTGATCTGAAATCAACCCTCCCGCTTTGAGAATAGGGTGCATTTTGGACGTGACAAGCTAGGGGTGCGTAGGGGGCCGTACAAAAGAGTTCAACGCACGGCTGCTCATTGTTCCCAGCCAGCGGCGTGTGACTCCGGGACATCCTCCTGATAAGACCTGCGTGTGACGTCATCATCACCCCGCTGCACTCTTAGTACAAGCCAACAGGTGGTTTTCGGTGAACATCAAAAATGAAAATGGCTCAATCATAGTGAAATACAGCCTGTTACTTTCTGACATTGTTAGGGTTCCGTACCCAAAGGGTAAAAACGGGACCCTATTACTAAGGCTCCGATGTCCGTCCGTCCGTCTGTCACCAGGCTGTATCTCATGA
>LUGF01025361.1:25544-36623 GCA_001625245.1 Calycopis cecrops
TCACTTCACGACAGAACACACGAACTGTAACTCTAGGAATGTCAACATCCTTATAATCATCGTCACACTTTATCCGGCTACTGTTGGATTTTGTCCTTTTGTTTTTTTAATTGTTTTGCTATTTTCTCCTCCGTTGGGCCAAAGGAAACTCGCAGATCAATCGCGATCACGCAAACATAGTCACTACTTTGCTGTGGTATCGTATTATGTGTGACTGGTCAATTTGAACCTGTGTTACTCACAGGTCCAAGTTTTCTATCTATGTATGTATATATTAAACAAGCTGCGCACGGGGTTTCACTGGCGTAAATTTCTATATCGTGGAAAATCATACCAGACATTCCATAGTTACATTTTTTCGGGATAAATACTATCCTATATGTTAATCCAAGTTACTCTCTGTGTGTGTCATATTTCATGCAAATCGGTTCAGCAGGTTTTGCGTGAAGGAGTAACAAACAAACAAACATACAAACTTTCGCATTTATAATATTAATAGGGTATGTAAAAATGTTAATGTCTCTGTAAAAATGTTAATGTAACTCGAATATTACTCATTCCAATAAAAAAATTCCACCCGCAACCGTGGTTGCTGTAAAGCCTCTGAAACGTCGGGTTTTTTAAATAATGAAATAAGCTGCGATAAAATACGTTAAAGTTGTTTTATTGTAATTTAGTAAAGGAGTGCACGAGCCCACAAAGGTTTCATAGTTAATATTTTTTCAATTTCAATAAGGAGGTGAATTTTATTGTGACGCAGGTGCAACCGCGGGACATAGCAAGTTAGCTAATAAAATAGACAGTTTTTCGTGAACGAGTTATTACATATTTATATAGTAACATACAAGTTGACCTTGGCATATAATGTCACACTCTTCATGACATGAAGCGTGATTTGAAACCTTATGACATTAATAGGTTCAAGTGTATTCTTATATGTCATGTGTTATATAGAGGCTTTGGGGAATGGGAGGAATAGGAATTATGTAGGTATGTAAATATCACGGATGATGTCCCGTGGTTACGTTATTTCTTTCTATTATCTCCATTTTTTGGGATATTTTTTATACATATAATTTGCATTTTATATTTTTCAATTTATTGCCAGGTTGTTTTTATTATTTTAATAAATTTTGATTACTTTGTCGGTCAAATAAAGTTCTTGCTACTGTGAATACTTTTTAAATTGTGGGTCGTCAGCAAATTGTTTTCAGCTATTCAAAAATTTTGAGATCTATGAAACCATTTTTGCAATGAAGTGTTTAATGTCAAATAGTTCAGTTCGATATATTATGTATTAGTTCAGTTGACTGTTGTTGCCATGGTAGCATATCCCACGTTACCATGGCAACAACTGTCTATGAGAGTAAGTAGTCATGAAAATGGCTCCGACTGTTCGTTTGCCCCCTTATACTATAAAACTCTTTAGTGTATGCACCTCAGTGCACCAAAGACAAATGCACTTGCACCCGTCTGTCTCTGCATGAGCGGTAATGTAAGCAACATTATACAGTTCTTAGAAACAACATTTACATAACCTAACGGAAAGCATGTTTCTTAAATTAATGAGGTAACTATTACATTATTTATTGTTGTATTTAATTATGAGCGTCTTTTTACGGCTGATAGTGGGTAGATGTTAAACTAACAACTAATGGAGATTAAATTTCAATTCTTAAGGGATATTTGCTAGTTAGCTTATTGTGAGAAATCTACAGGACTTTCTATATGAAAAACAAATTAGTGTAGCCATTTTAGGGCTTATAACCTCAAAAAATGGAACCACCTTATAGGATCACTTTGTGATCCATCTATTCGTCTGTCAAAAAATCTGTTCTTACTACGTAATATTCGTACAGAGTACTTTAAGTGAACATCATATTGAATTTTAGTTGCACGCAAAAATAAAGTAGGTTTAATTTATAGGTTATTAAAATATCATAACAGTAGTTCATTTCATACAAAATGAGTACTCAATTTGTTATTTTTGTACCGTACAGAACCACAGGTGGGCCAGTCCGAATCGTGCTTGACCGGTTTTCTTTTTTTTTTCAACGACATATTACATGCCGGATGTGTCAAAAATATAAAAGAAACACTAACAATATGCTTCGCAAAGTATTAATTTTATGGTGTTCCAATCAAAAAAAAGAATAGAACCGTTTGTCAATTGATAAGATATTCTATAATATGAAATAAATATTTGTTATGTGAGGGTAATAACATATAACGTCTGGGAGTGGATCGATCTTGATGTTTTCTTAGTATGTCTGATTTAGAAAGTAAATTCTTTATTGCGTCTATCGTACGTTATTTTGTAATATTGTGTAGGTTATGTTTCAAGTTTGATTCAAGTTAGTAGCGTTTTAAGTGAAGTAACAATATGTTATCTTCATAGTTGACGTACAATTTACTATTGAATTTGTAGGCTTTATGTACACATGACGAAACCTACTTCTACTAACTAGTTAAATTTTAGGCTTCGTTTAAAGTAAGTTACAATGTTTTTTATTTAAAACCAACGTATAGTATTTAACATATGTTGTAGGCCTGACACAATCTCGAAATTTAAAATGTCTCGTAGGCTCAACTCGAAAGACGAATGAACGAGAGGTGGCCTTGTACCTCCGAACTCATTCTAGAAGTGAACTCCTGTCGAGGAGGCTCTAGTGACGTGTCCCGCCACTCGCAGACGGATGCGGACTCGATGCATGCAAATACTCACTCAATGGGGTCGGTCACGGAAACTCCGGCGACAGTTATGCGGGCCACCGAACGTCAAAAACACAACAAAACACGAACCATTCACAGCACTATGAACTTTCTTTATTGTATTTTCTTGTTAAACTCAACTGTTCTTAGCACAAAGATCAGAGAGTTATATATCACGTAAACGCACAAACGGACGAAGCATTTTGTGTGGAGGCATCGCCTCGCTGGAACGACTGCGTACTGAATGTCAGATGGCGGTGCGCGGGCGCAGTCGCGCCCACCGCGTGACGTCACGCAACTATTCAACATGGCGGCCCTGGAATTCGAGAGCTTACGTACCACAGCCTGTATAATTATCATGATGTTCGGTGTGTTTCTAAAGATAGCGATGCTAAATTAACTTAGACTGTATCTCATACTTCACTTAGTACATAACTTAGGTTATATCGATAGGGAATATAATTAAAAAATGTATTAACTAAATTATTATATATTTATTCATATTTAGACTTTGTATTTTTGCATAAAATAAAAAACAACGATCACGCTAGTACACTTTCCATTCTATTGGCCTTTTTTTATGATATAGGACGGCAAACGAGCAGCCGGAGCCATTTTCATGACTACCGCCGCCCACAAACATCCGCATAGAGGCTATACAGATGCGCTGCCCTCCTTTCTCCTCCCACCTCCATGGGCCACCGGCTGCTTACACACCACACGAAACGCGACTTCACTTTACGCCAGTCTCGTGTAAGCGAGAGGTACCTCCTCGGTCGTGCCGGCCCAATTCGACTGCATGCAAGCATGCAGTGTGGCACTACCTCTTGCCTACTTCAAGCGGAGAGAATCGAGTGTCATGGATATGTTAAATAAATTAAATTTAAAGTATTTATTATTAAAAAAATGTAATTAAGTCAAATTTTATTTTATTGTACATCTAACATATTTTGTAATTAATGCACATAAAAAGCTTTCACTACCGCCACGAGTGGTTAGTGCGTGTGAATGGACGACAAAAAATGAGTGTAACCTTTGTATCTTTATATAGGTCAGGAACAAGAGATGGTTAAAAGTAGGTGACTTTGATGATATTATTATTAACTAGCGGACGCCCGCAACTTCGTTCACGTTTACGCAGTCGGTAAAAAATAGTCTACACAACAGCCTTCCTCGCTAATTGGACTAACTAATACTGAAGTAATTTTTCAAATCGGACCAGTAGTTCCAGAGATAAACGTGTTCAAACAAACAAAAAAAAAGGTTTATATTATTAGTATAGATAGATATTTATATTAGAAGTATAGATATAAATAATGAATGAGGTGATTTTGGCACCAGTGAGGGGGAATCCATGTTATATGGGAGTAGCTGGGCGATAGAGAATAATATAATATGGCTGACTATATGTGAGTAAGAGGTAGTGCCACACATTGGAGCGGAAATCGGCCGGCACAACCTCTCGCTCGCACAATACCGGCGTAAACGTCACGTTTCTGGCGGTATGTGAGTATCCGGTGGCCCATTGGGAGGGGGGTTGGTTAAAGAGGTTAAAGCAACTGCATAATATGCGGATGTTAATGGGCGTCGATAATGTGCCGTCCATGAGCCCGTCGTTCACGACAACGTCAAAGCCGTAACTACTTTTACTACTCTCCTTCAGAGCCAGGGCATGAAGAAGAAGAGATTTTTTATGGCATATTTATATATATTTATATTTACATGACTACCGACGCCCATAGTTATCCGCATAGAGGCTATACCGATGCGCTGCCCTGCTTTATCCACCTATCTCCGTGGGTCACCGGCTGCTTACACACTGCA
This sequence comes from Calycopis cecrops, assembly GCA_001625245.1. Taxonomy (NCBI): domain Eukaryota; kingdom Metazoa; phylum Arthropoda; class Insecta; order Lepidoptera; family Lycaenidae; genus Calycopis; species Calycopis cecrops. The sequence goes on from LUGF01025361.1 coordinate 30,081, forward strand.
CGAAACGCGACAGCGCAGCTGTCACTTTACGCCGGTCTCGTGTAAGCGAGAGGTACCTCCCCAGTCGTGCCGTCCCAATTCGGTCGCAAGCAAGCATGCCGTATGGCACTCTTACAAAATCTGATTTAATAGTTTCCATTTTTTTGAAATGAAACAATCCATATTTTAAGTTGGACAAAATTACATATCTGTGCGAAGTTTTATTAAAATCCGTCCAGTTGATTCAGAGATTAGCCCGGACAAACAATTAACAATATTTTTTCCTTAAAGTTTGTATAAAGTCTAACTTGAAAAGTAACTTTAAAAATGTAATAGTAAAAATATAATATATCTTAAGTTAAGGCGAATATTACTTGTTACAATTTTACTACCAGGCTGGCGCAGTGGTACAGGGCTCGGATTAGTGGAGCATGTTGCGCCAGGGGTCGCGGGTTCGAATCCCGCCTTGGTCATGGATGTTTATATATGTATTATGTATTATATGTATTTCTATAATAAAAATCTTAAATTTAAAAAATTCTTAAGTTTATAAAAACATATTAAATATGTTCCGTTGTCTAGTACCCGTAACACAAGTCCTTACGGTACTTAGCACGGGGCTAGGCTAACGTGGTGTGTAAAAAGTACACAGATATTTATATTTACAATAAATCCCGTTTTTACGGATTTTATCGCGGTTTCGCGCGCGTTTCAGAAGCTGTACAGAAGGCATGGCCACTGGTGGACTGACTGTGTAGAAATGTATAAAAGAATTAAATCTATCCTGTTAAAATGTCTCGTTAAATTTTTTATCATTTCAACACATACATTGGAACGTATCGTCTATACCCACGCTATCTACACAATAATGAAGGACTTTGTGAAACAGAATACTTGTACGAAGGCTGTTTGTAACTGATCCTAACTTGTACCAATATAAAAAAACACATATTTTTATACGTGAGGAATCAACTTGCCTTCCATATTCCTCCTCCCTCGATGGGCCACCGGTTACTTACATATCGAAACGCGGTCGTGTCTGAACTATCTAATCTCTAATTATTACATATTGTACAACACAAACTTTGGTATCCATCTTTATGGTACATAGAAGTAATGGCTTCCTTTTAATCTCATCAGGGCGTTTTACGCGTCGTTTGTTTTTATATTGTTCAGTTACTGAACCCAGCAGATTACTTCCCAGACCTTCGGACAACTAGCTAGGTTTATTATCAAGATTATCGGGGTTCTAAAGAAAAGCTAACCTACAGTCGGTAGAATTATTGTAGGTAATGCAAGTGTATTTGATAAGAGGTAGTGCCACACTGCATGCTTGCATGCAGTCGAATTGGGCCGGCACGACCGGGGAGGAACCTCTCGCTCACACGAGACTGGCGTAAAGTGACAGCTGTGCTGTCGCGTTTCGTGCGGTGTGTGAGTAGCCGGTGGCCCATGGAGGTGGGAGGAGAAAGAGGGCAGCGCATCTGTATAGCCTCTATGCGGATGTTTGTGGGCGTCGGTAGTCATGAAAATGGCTCCGGCTGCTCGTTTGCCCTACTATATCATAAAAAAAAAAATTTAAAGAGGAGATATTTTTTGTTCACGCACACTTGTGGTCCCTGATCGAACTAAATTGAGATTTTTCAGTTTCTAATAACAGCCTGGTGTCAGGAAGTTGGAGGCGTCACATCCATACCTCGGAGGTCAAGATAAGTCGTTGCTGCTTACTGATCGTGTCGGACTGCCGACCCATTGGAATATGAGAACAAGAGAATAGGGAATGCACTTGTGTCTGCACGCGTCCTTGTGAGTGCATGTGCACACTATAACATGTCCTGCCCAGATGGCTGGTCTCTATAGAGACGGGCCTTGTAGACAAATTTCGGCTAGGACTACATTATTTAATCTATACATATGATAAAATAGTAAAATTTTTGTGTCTGTACATTGAATATATTTACGAAAAACTAATTGGGGGCGATTTTAAAATAGTAACAAAACACTTTTCTATGATTTTAATTTTTTTGTTTGTCTGTGTGTCCGTTTGTTCGGGCTAATCTCCGAAACTACTGGACGGATTTTCATGAAACTTTACATTAATATAGCTTTCATATCAGAATAACATAATAAGTTAAAATTTTTAATAATTTTTGAAGTCCGAAATCAACGCGGGCGAAACCGCGGGCGAATGTTACATAAAATAATCACAAAGTTGAGTCTCTGCCTGTGTGGCTTTTCCTTTAAACTGAAAGTTTGAAAACTTGTTACTAGGGTTTCAGGTAATAAAGCTGTTTTATAATCGCCAAGTTTCGTAATGTACGAGTAAGCGGGCGCACAACATTATGACGTTAAGTAACAAAGCTGCTACTACTAGGGATTCAGGTTTCATAATTCGCGGTGTTGTAAGAATATTCCTTGAGTTCGAACGAAACAAAATTCAAGTTTTAAGGGTTCCGTGGCGAAATGACAAAAAACAGAACACTTAAGGCCTGCGCAGATGAGGGATTTTAGCCCGTGGACCGGAAAACGTATAAATAAAAACCGGCCAAGTGCGAGTCGGACTCGCACACCAAGGGTTCCGTCCCAACGAAAGGCGTATGCGACATTTTTTACCAGAAAATAAAATAACTTGGTTTTTCATAGCGTTTGTGTGAACGACAAAGTCGTATTTGCGTTTTTTGAATATGTGTATTTCTCAAAAATTAATAATCATATCTCGCTCAAATCAATTTTCGTTGATGATTTTCATTGAGATCTACAGCATATATATTTTAGATTTCTCACTCTCTTATTTTAAAAGTTAGAGGGAGAGGGGGACACTTATTTTTCTACTTTGGAAGCGTCTATCTTTCAAACGATTAATTTTGATGAAAAATGGTTTTAATAACCCTAATGTCATTTTTAAAGACCTATTAAGGGTGCTATCGGTAAAAAGTGCCAAAATTGAGTATTTTGAAGGCAAATTACTCGTAAATGGAAATAATCTATTAAAGATCAACTTTGGTTCCGCATAGCACAAATATTTTTATAGGATCTGTAAAGTTTATAAATTGAAAATTATTATTATTTACGAAGAAAAAGGTATGTTTGGAACTCATGTTTTCCAAAAGACTGGTCGAAATGAAATTACGAATATAAGCAGTGGATTGTGGATACCTAAAATTATATTACCTATATTACCTATAATTATAAATTATAGATACCTAAATTTCATTAAACTCGGCAAAAAAAATATTTTTGTAACTTAAATTTTGCCAAAATAAAACATAATTTTTCTCATGATAATAAACGTGGAACAACTTCAGAAATTTACTCATTTATTAACACGATATTCGATTAATAAAATCACCAAAAAAAAAACATTAATAAGTTACATTTTATTTAATTAAATTTCAAAGTTACTATTGAATTACGCCATGTAAGTCATTTATAAGCTCACAAATATTTTTATTCTTTAAGTCAATAAAAAATATTTGTGCTATGCGGAACCAAAGTTGATCTTCAATAGATTATTTCCATTTACGAGTAATTTGCCTTAAAAAAACTCAATTTCGGCACTTTTTACTGATAGCACCCTTAACAGACACTCACCTCCCTCAGATACAGGTTGGATGAAAAAAAAATTTTTAGATTCAGTTCTATGTATGGAGTGCCCCTCTTTATTTCTTAATTAATTTATTTTTATTCAAAATTCTAGTTAGTTCACAGAATACATTAACATACAAAGTTTCAACTGCGACGACCCAATAGTTTCGGAAAAAAATGGCTGTGACATACGGACGGACAGACGGACGGACAGACATGACGAATCTATAAGAGTTTCGTTTTTTGCCATTTTGGCTCCGAAACCCTAAAAATTACTAGTCTGCGCAGGCCGTTATAGATTCGTCATGTCTGTCTGTCTGTCTGTCTATACATACGTCCGTCCGTATGTCACAGTATTTTGTTTCCGAAACTATTGTAGGTTGATGTATTCTGTAAACTTTATAACTTTGTAACGCTATTCGAATTTTGAATAGAAATAAATAAAATACAAAAAAATGTTTAAAAGATAGACGCGTTCAAACTAGAAAAATGAGTGTGTCCCCACCCTCTAACTTTTAAATTAAGAGAGTGAGAAATCTAAAAAAATATATATGCCGTAGATCTGAAAAATATATATGCGTTTAGTTAGAAGTTTTACTTCAAAAAAACAATTGTATGAGCGTGTTGTCATTTGTCGAACAAACACTTTTCTATTCGGAACGCACATAATATTAAGGGCCGGTAATAAATATTTATTTAGGTAACAAACGCACGTTAATTGCGTATTAACGTAGTGTGAACGTCCCTAAAATCACAGAGTTCGTTAACAGTTAATGGATTCCACGAGCGCAGTTGACCCACTTCGTCTGTCCCTTAGATGTAGAGAAACGGTATTTTTCTACAAGTTTCCGTTTATCATCTGGCTGAATGGGTTTTAATCTCTTTGCTTGTAGAAATTTGCTATTTTTAAATTTATAATTAGCAAGAGGCAGTGCACGCATGTAGCCGAATCGGGCCGGCACAACCGAGGTACCTCTCGCTTACACGAGACTAGCGTAAAGTGACAACTGAGCTGTAGCGTTTCGTATGGTCGTCGGTAGTCATGAAAATGGCTCCGATTGTTCGTACGCCCTCTCATACAATAAAATAAAACAGGCCAAGTGCGAGTCGGACTCGCGCACGAAGGGTTCCGTACCATTATCTACGAAAACAGGAGCTTATCTTTTGTATGGGAGAAAAAAAATCACGTTTATTGTATGGGAGACCCTTAAATATTCATATTATTTAATTTTTTAGTATTTGTTGTTATAGCGGCAACAGAAATACACCATCTGTGAAAATTTCAACTGTCTAACTATCATAGTTCATGAGATACAGCCTGGTGACAAACGGACGGGCGGACGGACGGACGGACATCGGAGCCTTAGTAAAAGGGTCCCGTTTTTACCCTTTGGGTACGGAACCCTAAAAACTAACAGACAATCTCACCTCTAGCCTGTAATATGTAGAGAGCATGACGACAGTTGACACTTTCATGTGCCATGGGCACAGCCTAATGGCGGTCGCGTTTAGAGCGGGCAATTATCGCACACGCGCACAATGGACTTTCTATTTTGAGCACATTTTTACAGAAGTCACATAACGGTGACGTAACACAGGTCCCAGGTCTGCGGAGAAAGCTGGCCGTTTATGCGAGATACTGATTTTTTTATAGTATAAAGGTGCTGATAAACTTGAGCATTCACATGTATGTATGAATGTTACATACAGAAAAATAAATGAGAGCATTCTAGGGAGCATTGCTTCGAGTTTTTTGCCGAGCCAAGCTTCGGTCATAGTTCCGCGTCCCCGTTCCCCGCTTAGACTAAATAAAAAGTACTAAGGTTCCCCGTCACTAGAATGCTCGTGAAAATGTTCATAGCTATGTTTGGCTCTGTGCTTGGCTCGACTCGTTGTTCAGTTCGACAAATATAAAAACGGCGAATGCTCGATGTTCTGTTACAAATGAATGCTCAAGTCTATCAGCACCTTTAGAGGCCGAACGGGAAGGAGTCAGAACTGCCGACGCCCATAGCCATCCGCATAGAGGTTATACAGATGCGTAGCCCTCCTTCTTACTCCCGCTATGGGCACCAGAACTTACACACCGCACGATGTTCAATTGGCTTCGGTTTCTGGGAACGTTGACGAAAGTGGATTCAAACAGGAAAATAAGGGATTTGAAAAAAAAGACAAGTAAGAGCTAATGACATACCGCGAAAGCATTTTGTTGTCACATACATTTACTTTATCACGTTCAAAAAGTATTTTTTTAAATTCTATTTTGAATAAACACATTTGGATTTCATTTAATTTCATGACATAGACATAAACTGACAGTTTGACACGATTTGCGCAGCTCCGGTGGCCTATTGGGGAAGGAATACGGAAGGAGAACAACACATTTGCATAACAATTATCATATGGATGTCTATGAGCCTCGCTAGTCATCAAAGGGCTAGGACTTGTCTGTTCCCTTACACCAGCGGTCGGCAACCCGCGGCCTTATTGTGCCCCGTGAAATAAGTCACAACAAATATCAAAATTATAAGTAGGTATATTAAGTTTCTAGGGTTAATATCACAAGTGTGGCCTATAATTTATTAGGCCGACTTGTAGCCCCTGCGTGCCAAAAGGTTGCCGACAATTACTGCCTTATACATACACATCACACCATGAGGCCCGCTGAGTTTGTTTCGCCGGTTCTTCTCAGGACAGGGCTAGGGTGGAACCGGTAGATGTAGTTGTTGACGTTCAAAAAGTAATTTCTGTAATTTTATTTTAAATAAAAACTTTTTCATTTTTATTTTCATTTTCATATACCTACAATTTAAAAATAAACCCTGATCAGCCTGGACAGGAAGATAAAAAATATTACATACTTTCGAATTCATAATATTTTAATTAACATAACTCTAAGGGGTATAGAAATAAAGTAGTTAGCATAATCGAGTGGACAACCTCGAAAATCAAATTCAACATTCATCATTTGCATAATAT
>LUGF01025361.1:41258-51305 GCA_001625245.1 Calycopis cecrops
AGCACAGCTGTCACTTCACGCCGGTCTCGTGTAAGCGAGAGGTACCTCCCCGGTCGTGCCGGCCCAATTCGGCTGCATGCAAGCATACAGCGTGGCACTACCTCTTACTAAATACTTCAGGTCATTTGTGAAAAAAATACTGCTTATTAACTCTTACCTAAAAACCTTTTTTTTTTCTATCTGCACAACTCCGGCAGCCAAAATTGCATGATTCCACTTTACATAATAGCCCCCTCTTGCTCCCCCAATTCGCAGAATTATCAAATTGAGGCCACTCGTTTTAAGACAACGTCTATGTCAAACTTCTGAATGTGTATCTATACAATAAATAATTTTAAAATCCAAAAAAAAAAAAACTTCGAAACGACTGAACCGATTGTGTTGAAATTTTATTATATAATTATTCGATGACTACCTGGATGGTAAAAAATACAATTGGATCCGGTAGGAGGCGCTGCTGTCGGAATGTCAACTTTTAAAAGGCTTGACCGATTGGGTTGAAATTTCGTTGATTCGTCGCCCAGCCGCGCGCTATTCAAATTCGCGCGCAGCGAACAATCTGTAGTTTTCATTAAAAAATAATATCAATATAAAAAACACAACACCTCAAATAGATTATCAGTCATCCAAACAGTAATAAAGCAGCTCACAAAACGTAGCTCAAACTGAACTTTATAGCAGCTCGTTATGTAAAACTTAATTTGGAAAAATCTTCACCTAACTTAATATTAACGCTGCCCGCTTTGTATTTCTGGTCGCTCACTTAGTATTCGCACAGTTAGATTTTTAATACGTGAAATGGATTAATCGCAGCTCACTTTTTGTAAGCTCGTTTTGAATTTTATTATTAGCCAAGATTCGTCGTTAGTTTAGTTTATTTTTCACTCACTTATTTTTTTACCGCTCAAGTTATTAATTACAGTATTTCATCATCAGTCGCTAAGTTATTTTTTATTCGCTCGTTTTATTATTCCCCTTAATTAAATAAAATAATTTTACAGTCAATTCCCTTCTAATTAGTGCAAGTTACAACAAAAACAAATGTAAAGATAAAACGAAATAAAGTTAATAAGTTTTAAATTGGAAAAGGAAACATTAGTTATGGCGTTCGAAATGTTTGTCGCTAAAACAAATTTATTACGCTTTCGAAGATATGAGAAAAATGTGTAGAAAACGGAATTAGTTTTTATTCGAAAATTTGCTAAGTAGCTATTTACAGAACTAGAACGGAGTTTTTAAAATGAATAAATGAAATAAACGTCATTATCATCATTTTCATCCATCCACTGAACGTTGAAAATATTTTTTTTGTAATAGTAGTAGCAGGGGGGGGGCAAAGGAACAGTCGGATCCGTTTCCATGACCTCCGACACTCAAAGACATCCGCATGGAGGTTATAAAGGTACGCCCTCCTCCTTCCTCCATCAGCCACCGGCTACTTACACAGAACACGAAACACGACAGTGGAAGCGACCTTCCCGGTCGTGCCGGCCTAATTCGGCTGCATGGTTCATGGTTAAACAGTCCACGCGATATTTCAACCATAGTCAAGGGACTATGGTTGAAATATCGAGATTATAAAATACTAGCTGTACCGTGCGCGTTTTGCTACTCCACCAACAGATACGTCAGCATGGACATAGCAATATATAAAATTCATTGGAATGGCAGTGGCGCCATCTATCGAAAATTGGTTGTACCAATTTAGAAACCTTCGTGGGCGCATTTATGAAAACACACAAACAAAATTTAAAAACAAACGGTCAAGAAGTCTAGTAGTTGACATACCGAGAGCAGCGCCATCTACCGAATCCAATTATATTTTATAAGCATCCAAAAAACCATTGAAATACCCATATAACATTTTAACTTAATCAGTTCAGCCGTTTAGAAGTTTACCCGTTTTTTCATGGGAATGAAGCATTCCCATGGAACGACGGATCAACGATAATATTATTTGATGTTATTATTTATATCCGCCAGGCCGGGGACGGGATGGCCTTCCTTATTGTTCGCAAACGTTGTGGAGGCTGACTCCGATGTTTCCTGTCTCTAGGCTCGATATACCGACATCTTTATTGTCATGTAAATTAAACGATACAGTTCGATAAGCGCTCAGAAGACTCATCATTTATTTGACGAGCGACTGGCGCAGAGCAAAGCGCAGAATATAAGCGGAGCGTGTTGCATCAGATGTCGCGTGTTGCATCAGATGTCGCGGGTTTGAATCCCGCCTAGGTCGTTGTTTATTTAATATGTATTATATGTATTTGTATGATAAAAATCTTATATTACATATGGAATTTCTTAAACTTATAAAACATATTATGATGTACATTAAATGGGCTAATAGTGCCCTGTTGCTGATAGATCCGGGGCACTCCACTATAGCGTCTGAAGGCTCTCGCAGTGGTTTTTATTCGGTAGGGGTCCCTAAGGGGTTGGACGGTGCCTAAAACATTTTCCCTACGTAAAAAAAAGGGCTAATGAGGGGGTAGGATAATGTAGTATAATAAGTCCACAAATGTTATTAATATTTTAGTATGGCCATGTCACATTACAGACGGATGGGGCTGGCACGACCGAGGCGGAGCCACCTCTAACGCGGCACCACTGTAAAATTACTTTTGTGTAGCGTTTCGTGCGGTGAGTTTCCTGTGGCCTATGGAGGAGGAAGAAAGAAAGGCAAGGCATAACCTACATACAGATGTTTATCAGATTCGGTAGTCGTCTAAAGGACTGCTCGTACTACGTCTGACCTGGCAAGATAATATAAACTGCAAGTACGTGAATATTCTTAATTCGGCCCACTAATGTTATCTAGCCACAGTATATTTCGCCCCAAGGCGCGCCGCTTAACACAATTACCATCTTTGCCGAGTCGTGCAAAATGTAAAACCAACTTTGGTTACACGAAAATTTCGTTCATAAATAAGGGTTATATTTACAATGAAAGTCGTTAACGGTGTCTCTAACTAAGCGCTAGTTATTTAACAGTCAGTTTTAGATGCTGAGTATGCAATAACTAACCCGTCCGGTACGACTAAGGGTTTTTCAAAAAAAGAGCATTGCCAAATGTCACACAGTATCATAGATATCAGTTCTTTCTCTATGCACAGTATGCAGATGCGGTAAGATAAGGGTACGTTCAGATGATAAGCGTCCAACGTGCGTTTGAATAACGCGCGTTTGCAACTACATACTTTTTGTTCAGGCCGTGCACATGCTAACGCGCGTTTTAATAAAGCACGCGCTGAACGCTGCGCTAGCGCTCGTCTGTAGGCAGCGCGCGTCAACGCGCGCTTTGAGATCGTTGGTTTTTTATGTTTCCGTTCAGTTGAGCGCGCGCTTTCGACGCGGATATACGCATTTTAGGGATCAACTCGTTTAGAAATCGTCCGAAATGTATAACGAAGCTTTTAATGCGGAGTTGTTTATAGATGAAATAAAGAAACGTCCTGTGATATGGGACATGACAAATTGTGATTATTCCGACAAGGACTTAAAGCGACAAAATTGGGTGGACCCAATATCTCCGTCTTCTGTCGCGTCGGTATAAATACAACTGTTTCTACGTCCATCTCCGGCAAATGTAGAACTCTACTGAAATCTATGGCGGCCGCGACAACGCACGTTCAAAGTCTGACAAACGCGTGTCATGTGAACACTATACAAAAATTTTGCGCGCGTTCATCGCGCGTTGAACGCTTGTCATCTGAACGTATCCTATGAAGTATCTGAGCGCATATCTGTCGATATCGCTCTCTATACTAAACTCAAGGAGAACCACACACTACGCAGATAATTAATTTATATTTTATCAAGTATGTGTAGCCACAGACGTATATTGATGGATAGTTTTATACGCAGATAAATTCTTATCGTATCTGTTTAGTGTGTGACAGCCTCAAAGTGAAACAGTGAGGAATGACAGTTTAATAATTAATTACACTTGAAATGAGCTATCTAGTTCGGTGTGCGGTGGAGGCTGCGGAGAAATCTATCGACGGAAGATGGATCTATTCTGGTATTTAATTACCAGAAACACACGCGATAACTAAAATGTTACCATTATATTGAATTGTTTGCCTAATTGCCAGTGTGTGGTTAGCAATTTAGTTCTCCTTTTGGTAAGTTATGTATATTTACACGATTTTTAAGATCTCGAGATTGACAGGTCTTGAAAGGCGATGGATGGAGACGGTCACCTTCCAAAAGGGGGTCTCTGGGCTGGCTGGAGAGGAGGAGGTGGATGACCCCCTACAGACGACGCGCGTCGGATGGGAGTGCGGCGAAGAAACTCCGGGCTCTTTATGCCACCTCCTTAATTAGGGGCTGGTTCCCACCCGGTCAGTCAGAGGGGGCTGATATATGTTTCAGTCGCATCAGCCTCTCTGTTGGAATTATCCGGTCCCTTGTGAGGAACTGGCCAGTCGTCGAGGTGCCCTTTTGCTGACAGATCCGCGGCACTTCGGTGTAGGCGGTCCATGGCATCCTCGGGGTATTCGCTTCACCCGTAAGTCCCACACATCACTGTCCCTATTATGGTTTTTATATAATACGCTGAGTTTGCTTCGCCGGTTCCTCTTAGGTCTAAACGGTTGGAGCCGTTGATGGTTTTGACTTTGCCTTATACAGTCAAAAACACAGACAACAATTCTAACATTACATTATATTAAGAGTAATCCATATTTAAACGATGGCGCATGAAACGTGACAGCTGTCACGTTGCGCCGACATCGTGTGAGTGAGACTTACCCGGTCGTGTCGACCCAATTCGGCTGCACTCATCGTGGACCTACCTGTTACGAAACCTTTTTACCGGTTAAAATAAAGCACAGACACGCAATCGCAATAACTCTTTTGATAATATTCACATTGGATGGCTTATTACGTTCAATAAAGAATATTATTACGGGTATATTTTATACCAAATGTGAAAGTTTGGTAAAAAATGTGCCCATATCATTCTTAATTGAACCTTATAAAATAAAAGTACCACGAACACTGAAGTTACCTACATTTAAAGAGCACATTGCACTCTTGTGAATAATTTGAAACATGTCGTAAGTGCCTCTAAAACCTCCTAAGAGGGTTCAGTTAAGAAATAGTGGCCATGTAAGTTTGGAAATCTGAGGCGCAATGAAATTTTTCATACAACTTACGAATTCTTTAAACTGGAGTTGATAAGTTAAACTGAATAACCTTTTTTGTATAAAACTAACTGTGCCCTGCGGCCTCACTAGCGTTAAATTGCGGGATGTTATTGGTCAATATCCTCAATAAGTAGAATATCTGACATAGAAAAAAATAATATATACCTTGAAATTTTATATTATATCTAATAATTAGCTGTGGTAAATCTTCCCATGGCATCCCATAGGAACATATGTGTTAACCAAGTTACTCTCTATGTGTGTGCCAAATTTGAAAATCGTTTCAGCAGTTTTTGCGTGACGGAGTAACAAACAAACATACAAACTTTCGCATTTATAATATTAATAGGATATATTATATAATATTAAACTAACATACCACATTATCAAGAGTCACCGCGAAGTAAAAATATACTTTTACGTTTGACTTGAATACACGCAAAACTGATGGAGTAGATGGTAGAATGGTCTTTCAAATGTAGATCATATAAATTGTATAAATTATATACTAATTTCCTTTCTTTTAATTTAAATTACATAAAATACGACCGGTTTCATAATAGTTGAATATAGTAGAAACCAAACCTATTTTATTTTGTTTCAATTAATGAGATAGTACATAAAAGTATATTTATCCAAGTTATTAAGTATTACTACAGGTGATAGCTTTTTCCATAAAGGCTAGCCAAATGCCAATCACATTTATGTAGCATTGCTACGTTGCCGATACACTGCTACGTTATGCAGCACATGTCGGCGAGCACAACGCGTTAGACGCTATAGAGACGCTTAAGGCTCAACTCACATTGGGGCAGAGTCGAAGCGACGCGACGCGTTATATTTTTCCGCCTAAAGCATATTCATCTCTATTGTTCTATTATTTAAGTACAACGACTCGCGAATCCGCTCGACTCCAGCCGCACGTCGAAGCGCGAATGCGCGCGTCAACGCGCGTCGATGCGCGCTTTCATATTTACGTAGCACAAATTTGTACTTAAATAATAAAACAATAGAGATGAATATGCTTTAGGCGGAAAAATATGACGCGTCGCGTCGCTACGACTCTGCCCCAATGTGAGTTGACCCTAAGACGCTAGACGCTTTAGACGTGTGCGTCCAGACCGCAGCCTGAAAGCTGAATGCAGCGACCAGACGCTCCCCAGCGCATACTAAAAACGCCGTCGTATCGACGTATCGAACATCAGAGCAATCGCAAAATCGCGCGATTACAATACCGCGACTGAATGCAGTGAGTCGCTAAATCGTGATGCAGCATCGATGCAGTCGCAAAATCGCCGATCACGATGCTAAAAGTAGCGTGTGTGCTGTAGCCCTAAAGAAAATTTCAGGTGTCTGCAAAAAAATTCTTCCTTTTCCTTTCCTTTTTCTTTGATCACTTACCTGGCACGTGTTCGTCGTTGAAGGTGACCCTGACGAAGTGTGTCCGCAGCACGCGGGGCGTGAAGCAGGCGACGTACTTGTGACCTCCCAGAGGTCGGACCGAGCTGGCCACCAGCGTGCCGTTACCTCCTGACACCTCCAGCTCCAGCTGACCTGGTCCCGCGGAGCTCGCGTCCACTGGGACAGATACTCATATTAGAACAGTGACGAGGCACTTGGGATTCTCGGATTACGAGCTTAGTACTCCAGATTCGATCTCAACATCTCGCTTGAAAACTGATTTCCGAGGGCAAGACTAATCTTTTAATTCTTTGTTATTTGACTTTATATCGAAACTTTAGACTAGATTAAATAGATTGTAATAATAGATCAACAGATCGATTTTGTTTGATTGATTTACAAATGCATGTGTGTACCTGTATCAAACAATACAATACATCTTCGAGCTGTATTCAGCGCTCAGTATAAAGCTTACCGTTTTAAAATAAATTTATTTAGTATACCTTTTGATTTTTTAAAATATTATATGAATCAATATTATAAAATATATTCCTTTGTTTTCATTAACATGATAAACGACGTAGGACTGAGCCCGTTTATACGTAATAAGATTAATGAGGTCCAAATCCTTACCGGTAAATTCAACAGGTTGTCCTAATATCCCTTTATATGTTGGTTTTATTATAATTCCTTTGATACCTCTACTGATATCCCTTTGAATTGGTCTGGAACATAAACAAAGACTTTGGTTAGAGAATTGTATAGAGCTGGCAGTCACTGTAGCTTTGTACAAACATGAATATTTTTGTATAGGTGTTTCTTGTAACTATATGTATGGATGTGGGAGGAGGAAGGAGGGCAACGCATCTATATACCCTCTGTGCGGATGTTTATGGGCGTCAGTAGTCATGAAAATGACTTCGACTGCTCGTTTATCCCCTTATACAGTATACTAAAATACTGCACGTTTGCCTGGTTGAAATAAAGCGGTGCGTCAGCTGTATCGTACGACCGGAGTGAACTTCATTAGAAGAGACGTAAATGTGGTTAAAGCCTTACTGCTTCCTACTTTTTTATAAGGGGGCAAAGGAGCAATCGGAACTATTTTCATGATTGTCGATGCCCATACGCACCCGCATAGAGGTTATACAGAAGCGTTGCCCTCCTTCCTCCTCTTTCCTCCATGGGCCACAGCTACTTACACATCGCACGAAACGCGACAGCCCATCCGCTCTACGCCGGTATCGTATAAGCAAGAAGTGACCACTCAGTCATCCGGCATAATTTAGCAGCATATAGCAGCTGATTGACTAGGTCAATGTTTACCTATTTTTTTTTTTATGGTATAGGAGGGCAAACGAGCAGTCGGAGTCATTTTCATGACTACCGACGCCTATAAACATCCGCATAGAGGCCATACAGATTCGCTGCCCTCTTTAGCTTCAGCATGGCACTACCTCTTACTAAAGGCTAAGATATCGTGACGTCAGTACTACATTACCTGAACCGGGCGTGCGCTGCGTCCGGCTCAGTGCGGGCCCCCCCGGTCGGGTCGCGGGGGGGCCTATTGGATAAAAAAGACTGCTGTTGTTTCTCCTCCACGCTGCTGTATGATGAATCGCGCACCACGTACGAGCTCTCGCGCACTTCTCGTTTGGTGAATTCTTGCTGCAAGATATATGGGGCTCATTAATCATCTGGCGATACGGGACAGCGCACACTGTAGACGAATTTAAAGAGAAAATACTTAAAGATTTGTAAATTGGTGATGTGAAAATGTGAACACAGATGGGTATATTATATTTGTCTCTTTCTCTCTGAGGTTACTTTTGTTTCTATATGCTGTGCGTAAATTGCACACACATACATACTTTTTATTATGACTGTATAATGACAATTTAGAGCATTTTCAGACTAAACGGAATTCGCAAATTTCTACGCACATGCGTTGCGTTTCTTAACCCTGTTCCATCTACTCTCAGATTATTGACTCTCAGAAATCGCAATATACGCGACAGTCACGTGTCTTGCAACCGAGATTATCGACACCCATAGACATCCGCAAAATTTGACTATGCAAATATCGAGGGGGCGTTGATACACCAAAAACTGCTCTTTACGCAGAAATAACCAGGCACCTAAGTGATATACTCACACGACTGGTGTAGGAGTCCGAGTCGCGCTCGTCCACCATCCGGTCGAGGTGCCTGTTGAAGGAGTCGCGGGAGAAGTCGCTGAACTTGTTCATCTGCGTGTTGCGCTGCGTCTCGCGGTCTAGTGTGCTCTGGCCGTGGCGCTCGCCCGAGTCCAGGCTGTGAAACAATGTTAACATTGATACCTTTTTATAGTATACGGAGATAAGAAGGAAGGATCAGTCTGAGCTATCAACGTCCATAGAGGTTGTATAAATGTTTCGCAGACGTGTTCTTTTCTCACCTCAAAAGTTCCTCCGGAAATTTATAAACCACACCACCACAGCGTTACATTGTGGCATTATTTAGTATTTTGCTATCCCGGTACTGTGTTTGTAAATCTTAATATAGAGTAACTCGAGCTATCGATGGCACATTTATTCACCTAATACTTAAAAAGAACTGGCCAAGTGCGAGTCCGACTCGCACACCGAGGGTTCCGTAATCCAAACGTAATGCATGGTTTTCAATTATTCTAACTTTACGCCTGCCGTTTAATTTGACAAACGTATATAAGCGGTTGCTCACACACATTTAGTAGACAACGAATTACAGTTATAAGTTGATAATGATTTTTCCAATGATATCCATATAATTTACTAGTTTTCAGATGTATTCCTATATATGTGCTATAAGTTCTTACTTCTTGCCAAATTTCACAACTCCAGGTCAACGGGAAGTACCCGATAGGTTTTTGGTTTTCGACAAAGTACGTTTTCATACAAAATTTGTGCATAATTGGCCATAACTTTTTATTGCGTTAACTTAGAAGTGTGTTTTTCACACTTCTAAGTTAAACATCAAGACGTAACTGACTTCCATATTTGACAAAAATTTCAGCTTAATCCCTTCACGCGTTTTAGAGAAAAAGGTCTTGACAGACGTACAGACAGACGGACAAAAAAGCGATCCTATAAGAGTTCCGTTTTTTCTCCTTGAGATACTGAACCCTAAAAATCGAATCCTGTAATTAGTACTTGAAAACTCTTACATATACATCAACCAGATAAAACAACAATGAATTTTTCTTTAATATTTTACATATAAAAAATTCATGTCACGTTTGGGTCACGGATGAAATCGCAGAGCGTAGCTATTAACCAAAAATAATGAAAAATACATTAATAAGTACAAAAGTTTCTATTTTATGAAAATCATCCAATATAAAGCTGAACAAACCAACCAAATGCCAGGTTTGACAGTAATTATTTCACAAACCTCATCTGGAGGATTCTTTGAAAACATTTTTCTACGCGGAAAATGTCCGTAATTTTTAGTTTCTATTCTGGCGAATATCA
>LUGF01025361.1:51447-63584 GCA_001625245.1 Calycopis cecrops
AATATTATTAATAATTGCCTCCGAGTGTGTGGAAAACTAGAAAGTGCGCTAGAAAGAGAACCTAAAAATTGCACAGCAAACAGTGAATCAGGTGGAAATTGTGTTTTTATTTTTTAAATAAAGCCTCAGACCTGTTCGGCGCAATTTGTTCCGGGTCGTGTTAAAACAAACATGGCTTCGTTACAATATATGTCCGCTTTTATCGCTGTGACGTTAGATCCTTTGTTTGTTGGATTTCGGGAATATTCTATTTTATTCTATTGTTAATTTTCGTGGACAATGGACAAACACGTGCGGTTCACGTTATTAATATAGACACATATTTTTTGTATGGATTTTCTATGATATATGATTCCATAACGAGCAATTATGGCTCCTAACGGCAACGCGACGCTGATCGACATCAGAACAATCAGTGCGTACGCTGATAATATTGATACAACCACGGAATAGATAAATCTCTTTTATCTATTCCGTGGATACAACCATCTAATTCTCTCTGGGGTCGTCAAGAATGTCACAAATTGCTTAGACGTCAACAGAACAGTTGTCACTTTTCTCCGGAATCACGTGGGCGATAATCGACTCAGACGCGCTTGCTTCTTTCCTCCTTTCTTCAGTGTGCCACTCTTCTACAATCAGGCGACATAGATGTCATTTAACAGAAGTGTCATGTGGTCGAGAGGTACCTGCTTGGTCGCGCCGGAACAAATATGGCTGCTATGCAGTAAAGCTCTACCTCTTTATATTGTATATTGTAAGAAAAATAAGTTACTTCATATCTTTACCTGTTTTTTTTCCATTTACTTTGTCCATAGTGTGTGCTACATCTAAAGAGATACGCTATAAAAAGACGTAATATCAGGAATATTTAATACGTGTGTAATGGATGTTCCTGTACTTGCCTGTTGTTGCTGAACACCTCGCGCGTCTTCTCCACGGTGTCCCAGCCGGTCTTCGAACGGTGCCCTTTCCCGCCCGGGTCTCCTGTGTCTGCTGTGGCTGTTAAAACACCAAAAAAATCAAAAGGAGCAAAGGAGCAAAGGAGACATTTTCATGACTATCGACGCCCTCGATCCCAATCTCAATGCGGACGTCTTCAAAATATTTGCTGGTTGTTTGATCATCTATAGTATAAAAATATCTTAAAATAAAGATGTCGTTTCCCGAATGCCAGCCTGAATCGCAAGTAATGCAGTAACAACCTGTTAAAATACGAGGCAGTTATAATATTCCTACGGCGCGGTGAACTTCCAAGCCTAATGGATATTAGAACAGTCGAACGGTTTTAATCTCGGCATTCAACAGGCAGGGACTTAAGCAGCTTACTTTAGTGCGCGGTAGTGCTGTGCTCCGAAGTTGTGCCGAATTGTTCACAACTTGGGACACCTCCCAAGTCGTGAAACTTACATGTCTCACAATGGTACTGCCGTAAAGTGGCAGCTGCTGTCATTTTCTTAAGTTTGAGATGACCCATGGGCCTTATTTATACCCTTTTTTACGCAGGGGAATACGTTACGCACCAGCGGGGAGTGTAGCGACCCCGAGGAGTGTGGAGCACCCGGCCAAGTGCCGGTTTCCCACTAAACTCCTGCGATATTGGGGCACCATGGGATCGCGAGTATTCTACCACGACCCCTGAACCTTATTTATACCCTGGCAATCAATTATTATGAGGCAAGCACATCTATAGGCGTTGGTAATCAGTAACATGTTTTGATATGCTCTTTTTTGTACTATAAAGAAGCGTGTTATGCATGCATGTCTCTCCCTCCTTATTATTATTACTACTTTTGCTTTTGTAGTGGAGGACCTCCGACATTGGCTGGTCCTATCCACAAGGCAACGGACCAACAAGACCGCCACCCAGGGGCCAACCATCAAACGGCCGCAGAGGACAGGGAGGACGGCAACGACACACCGCATCTCCTCTACCTCTACGGCCCCATCGCCAACACATCTGACGGTGCGCTGCCGTTCGGTCGCGAGAGACATAGTTCACTGCAACAACACACCGAGGTACCTCTCCTCCCGCGACCCCTCCTCCATGGACGCATCTAGAGCGGGCCCGTGGGGAAGCCCACTCGGAGCGTCCTCTCCTGGGATCCCTCTTCGATTCACCGTGAAGGTTCAACCCACGGTTACAAACCCCCCTCACCACAACAAGGTGGAGATCCGTCTAGGTTAAAACATGTATACCTGCTTTTATATAAATTTGATAAAATTTAATTTTTATTTCATTTCTATTATTAATCAGACTTGGTTTTAGAATCTTTTTATTTAAGATAAGAATACATTTAGGACAAATGAACGTTATTTTATCTTAACCGTTGTTGAACTGGACAGAATGATTTCTATATCATCACAATCAGCTGGAGGACGTTCACTATGCGACAAGCGCTTTAAGGAGACAAGCGCTTTAAGGGGACAAGCGCTTTAAGGGGACAAGCGCTTCAAGGGGACAAGCGTTTTAAGGGGCCTTCCCCTTAATGCGCTTTAGGTCACGAGCACGAGCCACTTGTCACTATCTGGTACTTTCCTTGACCCAACCTTCACCACTATGCATAATTAAAAACTAATAGGGTCTCATTTCACAAACTTGAATAGTGGAAGTAATTCTCGGATTCATATAAATAAAGTATCTCGTACACGCTATTAAGGTCGATGTGAAAAGTGCCGTGATATTATAATTGCTAGACTCGTAAAATGGAGCTCGGCTAAAAATAATTTATTAAATTTATCTAGTGGAGCTATTTACTAGAGGAATGGAATTATCATTCGTACTTCTTTTTTTTTTATTATCTATGACTATCCACGCCCATAGACATTTGCACAAAGGTTATGCAGATGCGTTGCCATCCATCCTTCTATCTGCTACATGGGCCACCGTCTACTTACACAAACATGACAGCTCAGCACTCACTTTACGCCGGTATAGTGTAAGCGTGATACCTACCTCCCATGTCGCGGCGGCCCAATTCAGCTGCATGCATCTTGGCACTACCTCTTACTAAAACTTCTATATTGTGATATTCTTGTCATTCATACACTAGCTGGTATCCACGACTACCTACACTACACTAATAGTAACCACTGGCTTGTATGTATATTGGGTAGTGTAGTCCAGATGGGGTGACAAAAAACGGGATTTTTGGATTATGGTCGGGACGAAAAATACTACTATTTCTTTCAGACAGAGGATTGCTTATGCCTTCTTTTAAATACCTGTTTTGTCTGGACTCCTTATCTTTTTTATTTTCTCCTAGACTCCTTATAACACAATTTTTCGGGGCAATCCCGGCGAATCCCAGCCTTCTGGGAATCCCCGGGTAGTGTGTAGAGGGAGATTTTTTTCGGCTCAAAGTCCTACGTACCCCCACCCCTACAGAGACTCCCCAACCTAGGGGCACGCCAAATAAACTCCCCAGCGACAAAAGGGTAATCGTTATTTTTCAGCTGGCTAAATTCTGAATTTTTCCCTTAACATATTGAATATTATATTTAACTAGCTTTGCCCTGCGGTTTCACCCGTGTGACCCGTGTCATATGAATAATAAAATTCACCCCCTATTTTATCCCCTTGGGGGTTGAATTTCAAAATTTTCAAATTATCCTCTTGATTAGCGACGCCGGTAAACATCCGCTTCCTCCTCCCTTCCCCCTTCGTCTCTGGTTACTTACACACCGCACGAAACGCGACAACGCAGCTGTCACTTAACACCGGTATCGTATATGCGAGGGGTAACTCCCCGCTTGTGCCAGCCCGATTCGGCGGCATGCATAGCACTACCTCCTATATACTTACTAGGGCTTCCATATCTCTTTATCCGATCGGTCTCGAGCGAGGACAGCGGGCTCTGGTCCAGGTGGTCCTGCGAGCCGCTGTACGAGCTGTATATCTTGTAGTTGGAGCGCTTCTCCAGCAGCCTGGTCGTGGTTGTGACAGGACTCTGCCGCTCTGTTGGACTGCTCACTCTGGAAGGATGTGTAGATGTGAAAAAAGTGGAAAGATGGATGGGAGTGGCTGGCTTATGGTTTGTGATAACATACGCCCATAGTCCTAAATAGAAATGGTCAATACGTTGTCGGGAGGTACTAGGTTCGCATATTGGGTCGGATCAACAAGTAATTGGTATTGTTTAATTTATAATAACTTTTGGGGACAGGAAATTGGCGGTGTTCCGCCTCAGGTCTCGAAGACAAAGAGCACTTTAAGACGTCGGTTTTGGATTAGATATATAATCTGGTCGTGTCAGAGTACTGTCTCGCCCATGGCTCATGAAGGGGGAGGAGGAAGGAGGCCAACGTCTGAATAAAGATCTCTATAGAATTTGTTGTGTGTGCTCGTTTGCCCTCTTATACTAAAAAAAGAGAGTACACTTGTATCTGCGGACATTATGTCCTACGCAGTTGGCTAGTCTCTATAAAGATATTTAGTGAAATTAGACAGGGAGATAATTATTATCTTGGTATTCCATAACGTAATAACTTGGCTTAGCAGTAATACTCTCATCTGTACAAGGAAGATAATTCCATATAGATGTATAAACTCAAGTAATTTACTCCAACAGACAATTCGCAGTTAAATTTGTCAAATTCACCGTACATACCTCGCCGCTGACCTTAATTGAATGTCGGTATACAGGGTGCTCGGTTAGTGCACGTCTACGTAATTGAGAATATACGATGTATCCGTGAACAATTCAATTGTATCGTTAACATTTGTCTATCTATATATTAATACGTTGAGCAAAAACTTTAGCAACATTTTTACGATAATTGCGCGAACGGAGGAGCATGAAATTTGGCACACTTATAGTTTACGTATAAGAGAAGAGTAGAAGGCTAATATTTTTTAATAATAATGTTTATAAAGTACCTACTTTAATTTAATATATATTACCTTACACACACTACCATGCATTTGACACTTTGAAATTTAAGACACACTTAATTAATTAATAACGAAGTTTCTAATAAAATTAAATATAAATTGTTTACCGTTGTTTACCTTAGTTACGACATAATGACATATGATGTCATATGATATTTAGTTCATAATTACAAAAAAGTTTCACTTAGAATGAATGTTTGTATGTGTGTCGTACACTATGCAGTTATGCACTATGCATTTACATGATGTTTAGCAAATTTGTTGTGATTGAGCCCACGAAGGTTTATGAGTTGGTACGATAAATTTTCGACAGATGGCGCCACTGTCATTCCAATGAATTTAAATGTAATTCCAATCAATAAAACACAAAAGACAAGAAAAATCCACACCCATCACAACGTCAACCCTGTCAAAGATTGCTTAACCTAAATAATAGCGAAATACCACGTCGTTCTTTTTTACGGAATAGGGCTGCAAGCGAACAATCAATGTCATAAAATAGTTACAGAGGCCTATTAACACCCGTGTATGCATGTGAGTCACCCTCCTACACCCCCTCCTTCAACGAATCTGCGGATACCGCATAAAACTCGACAGCATAGCCGTCACTTATCATATGAGCGAGAGGTACTTTCCCAAGTGTGTCGCCTATTCGGCTGCAATGCGTGACACTACCATCTAAATCATCCTGTATGTCAATAAATTATCGCTCACACTAATTATCGTGTCCGCTCACACGTGCAACACCCACCTATTAATTGGGCTGGAGGTTCTGTGCAGCTCCCTCGTTAACGGGCTGCTCCGCTCCACGGGACTCGTCGCTCGGTACGGACTGCTCGACCGGTACGGACTCGAGAAGTCCAGCCGCGATCCGTTCCCTAAATGCTTCGAGGTTATTGGACTCGCTGTCCTGTTTCTAGGACTGTCCGAGTCGTAGTACTCCTTCTTCACTTTCGAGTAGTCTGTGACGTCGTACGACTTCTCCTTGTCCGATCCGAACGTTTTGTAGTCGGTTCTCTCTTCTCTGCGGTCTATGGAGCTGGTGTGTTTGTTCGTCTCGTATAGGCTGTAGTTGTTGCGTGGGCTCTCTGATCTGAGGGCTGTAGCTGCAATGAAATATAATCAATTTATAAATAAAGTAGAAAAAATCCATATTTATGAAATTCGTAGAAGGCATGTTCACTACCCAGAAGGGAGTACACGAAAGAGATTAGTCGTCTTAGTATTTACTACTTGATGCTTGATTTATAACTGTAAAGGTAATGGTTTGTTAAGTATTTAATAACTACTTTATACTTTAAGTACCTGTGAAATTATCTAAAAATAACACAACGAAACTCCGCATGGGTATACTTAATATGTTGTGTATTATACGACATTGCGAATATTGCGGGCCATAAATCTATTGCTCATCTTTACCTGTACGTCGTCTGAGAATTAATCAATAACATGATTTATGTGTTACACAGACATTCAATCTTCTGGATACAAGCGCATGTTCGTACTCGGATATTGTTGGTCTTGTGTGACATATACAAATTTACTATCGTCTAAGCCTTTATTATGACAAAGTTTTTGTACATTACGCTTTTCGAATCAACGTCAGGATAAGGGTCTACTACTTTTTTATCTCTTAGGTTACAATCGAAGTCATTGGTTGAAGCTTTGACTATTAACACTAGCTGCAAGGTTATTCGTTGTGCAGTAACGTTGCCCATCTTTGCAGGGGTGACGGAGGTTAACGTCTCTGGTGACCTCTATGGGGAGAAGGGTCTCCCCCTAAAGGCTACTGCCTGCTCCGAAACTGAACAAAACGCAATAAAATAGCCGTCACTTTAAAGGCGCGAGCGAGAGGTACCTCTTTGATCATGTCGGTCCAATTTCAGTGCAATCAGAAATGGCTACCTCCGTTAAAAATAAAATAATACAACAAAAGAGTACCTACTACCAGCCTACATTATACTTTAATTTTAGATTTTAAAATCAATCTACAGCTGAATTTACTTTTAGATAAAAATCACCTAGCTAGGGGAAAGACATGATAGTCCAATGGAGGCAGATGACAACGAAGATTGTCACAGAAAAACAACAATTTGTGTTGTTAAAATATGCCACAAAAATGCTATAACGCAATTTTGTAGTATAATAAAATCTGTGTAGGCGTTTGGTCGTTTTTATGATTAACTTAAAAATTCCCTTTTTATCAATTGTGTATTTTATAAATGTAAAATGGAGGGGGTCATATTTTAGCGTCCCCTGCGACCCTGTACACATAAATTTCATAAAATGGAATGTAGATTCCGTTAAGATAATAAGCGTAATAAAATATACATTCCTTTACTTTTCTGCTTGCTTGGCGCTTGTGTTTTTTTTATTAAAACAGGGGAGGAACGGGAAGTTTACTCACTCTACGTTATCAAGGATTTGGCAAGGAAAGGCAATCCATACTAATATTATAAATGCGAAAGTATGTTTGTTTGTTTGTCTTTCTTTCACATGAAATCGGATCAACGGATCGATGTTATATTTAGTATGGAGATAGTTGAAGGACTGAAGAGTGCCATCGACCCTTTTTATCGCGAAAAAATATCTTATATCGAGAGCGAAGCCGCGGGTAACAGCTAGTACAGTATAAAATTATGTGAATGACTATAGACATCGGTAGTCGCCACACTATAGAGCTACACCGATTGCTAGCTTTGTCCAACAAGAAGTCAAATGATAGATGTATTGTTTTGTCGAGTTACGGTAATTCCTAGCTACACGGTGAGACAAAGTGTATGCTACTAAGTCTGGTAATTGTTATTTAATAGTTGTAAGTTATAGCAGCAGTAGACAATAGGACTGCCAATTTTTTATGAGATAGGGGATAAACCAGCAGGAGATTTGTGACTACCGCCGCCCATAGGCGTCCGCAAAACCAGGTGTCTTGCAGACGCGTTGCCGGCATTTAAGGAAATGGTATGCTCTTTTCTCGAAGAACCTTAAGTCATATCGGATTGAACACCGTGGGAGACAATTGGTTTTATACTGTACGCCGTAAGAAAAGGCGTTTAAACGGCACAGTTGGGGAATTGCGAACAACAAGGTGGTGACGGTGGAACTTTGAGTTCTGTCGCGATGTCCGAAGATGGAGTTATCTATTTTACCTGGACTGGATATCCTGGCGTATGCGGGAGAGGAGGGGCTCGTGCTGTCCCGTGGCCGGCGGGAGCGCGACCCCACCCTGAAGATGTGGGGTGATCCTTGAACATCGTAGCCGTTGAAGTAGATATATAGCTGCAATGTCGAAAATAATCAGCATTTCAACCCCCAAATGCACACGTAAAGAGTTGACATTTTTCATTTACTCGTCGCAATAAAGCAATTTGGTAATTATATTGTACTCAGTAATGACATTACTTTCTCCGAAGCATTGCATATAAATCCGCTAATGGTACATTGGCAGAGATAATGGCTGCAAATGCTTGGAACAATATATTTTTGTTATCTAGACAAGATGAAAATCCTATTAAAATGAAAGTTAAAAAATTTAGTAACATTAAGTATCAACGGGTAACGTTGACTTTGTTTCTTTGTAATCTTCATGAAGACTGACCGATCATAAAAATTCTTCTACTGCTAAAAAGCTTACTATATTATACTTACTATATACTAATGATCAGTGCACCGTAGGCTATATTCTTATAGGTGTGTTACATGGCTTCACCATTGAACTATATTAATATCGAACATGGTACTAACAACTCACTTGGCTTCACCTGCATAAAATGTATCGAAAGAATAATTCACTTTTTGAATTGAAAAAAAGTACAAAGCTTTCGAGAATAGGACACATTCGTATCACGTTTCTTTCAGTCGTTTATTGCAGCTGTTTTCATTCGGCAGAGCATGAAAAGTATATCTCTCGCGCTCATAAAATATTGGCGAGATCATAATATAGCAATTGGTGCGGTTTGTTTGGTGTGGAGTAAGAATGGAAGATGATGCTCTTTTTTTAATAGTATACTGCTAAATAGCAAACTGCTCGGATGTCGGGGCCATTTTCATGACTACTGACGCCCATAGACATCTGCATAGATGTTATGCAGATGCGCTGCCTTCCATTCTTCTCCAACCATATATGAGCCACCGGCTAATTACACACCGCCTGTATCGTATAAGCGAGCGGTATCTCCACGGTCGGGGCAGCCCAAATCTGCTACATGTATGCATGCAGCGTGGCACTAACGCTTACTTAAAATATAGGCGTGATCATAATGCAGAAATTTAGCGGCTTCTCTGGATTGGGGTAAGACTGAGTGTAATGCTCCGATAACAATGCTACAAATGCTACAAATGCAACAAATGAGCAATGAAGAAACTAACCAACGCAAATTTTCTGTAAAGATTGATTATCCAATCCATACGTATTTAAATAATTTATAGAGTAAAAGGAAACCCATGACTCATTAAAACAGTTTAAAGTGATTGACACACGTCACCTAATTTTATAGTTGATGTAAATAGATTGATTTTAGAACTTAAGCTTGTAAGTAAGGAGCAGAGGCGTGGACTACCTCTTACTATTTAGTATACAAGGTTAATAAAAGGAACCACATATTATTTAGTGTATATTTTTCAGGGTACACAATCAAAATCAGATCAATCAGAGCAATAGTTTAGCCACAGGAAAATTTTAAAGTTGTTCCTCACTTCGTACACTTCGTACGTCAGCTGATAGCGAGGATGGGCCGGCCGGGGTCATTCACCCCGTACGAGATTGCCGATCGCTGTATGCGCCGGTACAAAGCATGATTAAATTTTTTTCGCTATTTAACTTGTTTGAAAAAAGTATTTTCGTATACTTGTCGTACGCTTTTTTAAATAGTTTCGGATTTAATGTAGGCACATATGGTATATATGATTTAATTTTAGGCCTTTCTCTTTTTCAACCTTGTTTAATGTATTTTAATGCGCCGCTTCAAACCCGAAACATTTACTTTCGCCCACGCAACCGCGAGCAAAAGCTTAAAAAATGATATTTTATCATCCAAATATTTTCGAACGAATCCTGTGATGTTGATTTTTGTTTATTCCGAAACCAATAATTCCGGCAAACACGCCGGCGGGTCTGTATCAATTTTAAACAGCCCCAAATTGTCAGGGATCCGATTCGATTCATCGTATTGGTATAGACTTAATTAGCAGTTAATTGGCCAGTTGGTTACAATTTATCGGCGGCCATTACTGCNCGCCATTTGTTTAAAATTAAACTCATATTTATGTATTGTGAGTGGGTCTAATATCGCCGCTGGAAATAACTGCTTTTATTAAACTAATAATTATGACTTTTCCAACCTGTGCTTTAGTGTTGCAATCGTAGAAAATATTCGCTTTGAAATTAACCTAAATCGGCAACAACGACATAGATCCGAATTGAAAAAATCTAAGAAATTGAACTAAGCTTAAAATTATGTAATAATTAATATTTTTTTAAATCATTCTTTTTCTTTTATTATTAGCCGTATCCTGCGGTTTCAACTTTACATTCAATCCAAATGGAAGACTTCGGCATAAATATAAGTGATTTTTGTGTTTTTCCAGAATGAAATCTGTGCCTAAACTATTCATCCATATTACTCAAGCAGTTTTTCAGTGAAATAATATGATACTATACACATCTTTTCAGTTAAGGTAGTATATACCACTTTAAAAAAATATATATATTTACCCTATGCTTTCCTGGTGCCTTAGGCATGAACGTGGCCCGATATTTGGTCGAGGACAACTTCTCTAAAGCACACATGACACTCCTCTTGTCGTGTACGATGTCTAGCTGCAGATCGCCCTTCACGCCGCATCCACTCGTGTCTAGCTCGAAAGAATGGGGCTTAAGAGGCTCCGCGCCTTCCAGAGCTCCGCTGCTAAGCCTCACCCCGGCTGGATCGAACACCTCGCATGTGAAAGGACCCCCCTGTAATAGAAAATAGATTTCGAATATGTTTCATGCAAAATAAATTTCGAATATATTTCATGTAAAACAAATTTCGAATATGTTTAATGCAAAACTGATTTCGAATGTAATCCATGGTTTCTAGTTAGTATAAATAGGACTATGGACTATGGTTCCTTAGCAAGTACCACAGGTTCCAGACGTATAATCAACTAAAATGCTCTATAGTTTTTTTGTAAAATTGCGATTGTATTGTTGAACAAAGAAATATGTTTCAGTCCTCCGGGAAAAAAAACGTTAGCTTTCGTCGCGCCGCGCTGAGCCATACGTAAATTTCGTTTTCCGCCTACGTCATACAAAGAGTACTTTACGTAGGTACCTTGACCAATAAAAACAAATGTCTCAGATCACAGGTAACTGTCGGACTAAGTGAAGCTAAGCGGGAAAAGGTCAGACACAAGATAAACTTTTTTCCGACCGATTTTCCGATTTTTACCGGGCGGTGAGATGAGCGCCATGCCAGTAGTAGAAGATCAATCGTCGTCGTCGTGTAGAGGATGATGTAAAAATAAAAAAAAACAGGTACTTGTATATGTTCTCCCTTGTAAGTGATAGCGATGGTCCAGACGCCGGCCTCGTCGGGCTGGAAGGTGGCGCTGGAGGCGGTTGTGCCGGGTGCCGACGGCGGCGGGTGACGCGCCTGCAGCGGCACCGCGCGCCCGCTGGGGGAGTGCGCGGTGACGTCGATGTCCTGCCTCCTAGGTGCACCTGGACAAATAGTTGAAGCTAATCTAACGAAAAGTCACGAAAAAGAAGTCATGTTTCCGCAAACATGCATAAACACATTTACAAACATCTTCACTCTAGATCAGTGGTTCTCAACCGGTGGTCAGCCGACCACTAGTGGCCCCTGGAAGCTACAGCGGTCCGCGAACCAGTCCAATAAATAAGTGACAAGAGTCAACACAACTTTACCTGAGCGCGTCATATCTTCAACATTATTACCTCCAGATCAATAAAGGAACTGGGTGGTCCGCGGCCTAATGAAAATTTTGCTAAATGGTCCCTCAGAAAGAAAAGGTTAAGAACCATTGCATAGAGCAGTGGTTCTTAACCTTTTAGTACTGAGATCATTATCAGAGAGGTCAGAGATAACTGTGCCATTAGTCACGATTATACCTATATTATAATAGTAAGAGGTAGTGCCACTGCATGCATTCATGCAGCCGAATCGGGCCGGCACGACGAGGTACATCTCGCTTACACTATACCGGCGTAAAGTGACAGCTGTCCTGAGCTCATGGAGGG
>LUGF01025361.1:63595-75882 GCA_001625245.1 Calycopis cecrops
ACAGAGGGCAACGCATCTGTATAACTATGCGGATGTCTATGGCCGACGGCAGTTATGAAAACGGCTGCTCCTTTACCCCCCTATACCTACTATAAAAAAGAGTAATTTTAGTAGACTAGAGTACACTAATTTTACAGGAGTCCGGTGCAAACGAAATTTAAATCCACGACAAAAGACATTCCTTAAGTTCTAGGCATTCTGGTTCAGAATGATGTGACATACCCGTAGCGCTGACCAACACCTCCACAAGACTGCCGGCGGCGCACGGGGCCATGCCCGGCGGCGGCACGGAGACCAGGCGCGGCAGCACCCTGAAGAAGTACCGGCCGTCGACCCTGCAACAGATTGTGAATGAACAATCACATTTATTAAGAGGTTATTGTTATTAGTATTCATATCTGACAGGCCAGTAACAAGTCTGTGAAAGGCTGATTCCGGTATGCGCATGTTTCTAGACGTTAAGGATAGCTTATCATTAAATGGGAGGATTTCTCGTTATTGTCCTATGAAGTTGCTAATGAGGCAATGTAGCGAAATCGGTTCAGTACGATCTGAGTAATTTTTCCGAGTTTCATTATTTCGAGTATTGTGAGTTGAGATGTTGAGATGCCTTTTTTTTTATTTTTTGAAGACGCAGGGAAAATGCAATATTTCACCGTTCAACCGGCTCAGGATACACTTAATAAAAGTCACTGAAAGCCTTCGGCTGTTATAGTGGAGTGCCCCAGGTCTTTTAATAGCAGTGCACCCCAGCGACTGACGATTTTCAAAGTAAGGACCGGTCACAATAACGGCTGTGTACATACTCTAGTTCACAAAATGATTGGACATTTCGTTTACCTGTCACCAGAATTTAGGGAGCCTTGTACCCAACCTTACAAATGTCAAGGTTTTGTACATTACGATTGTAAAAACCCCATACAGGAGATGTGTTAAGTAAAACTTGATACGACATGTCAGCGGGTGAGGAGGGTCACGACTCGAACTGGTGCGAGATAGGGGATCATAGTTCCATTTACAGAAATATTTCTATTCAGAGGGTATTTATTATGTTCAGTGAAAAGCTTATGGACAATGTGAAATAAATTATAATATTTTTTAGTTTTACTTTAATTTTACATGGTATTGCGGTCACATTTACTAATATCAACGTGATTAGTATAATTTCGCATTGTATGTCAAAAGCTGCTTATAAAAACCCTGTTTCTGAGTAAATGTTTATATAACTAAATAAGCAAAGTAACAAACATACAGACTCAAAAATATGACAGGGACGCTTCAAGCTTCTAATTAATATAATACGTATCTGCATCCGAGCTTTTCTCGGTATTTTTATCATCTTTAAAAAAAAATCTAAGTTGATACAAATTATATGCGCTATATTTAGGTATATATAGCCAGAAACATACCGTTTGTTAATATTTTTACCACAAGTGTGCCCTCAGAAGTATATACGAGTATCTTCTCTTCTCCAGATCTCACTTATTTTGAGATACTGTACTTGTGTTATTTCTATAAGCTTCAAGACGCTTACCATTTAGTGTCCCAATCATTTGCCTACATAATATAAGTCTAACTGTATCCTGTTGTTTCAAATGCGTCACACAATTAATAAACTTCACCCCCTATTTC
The DNA here is from genome assembly GCA_001625245.1 of Calycopis cecrops. Lineage (NCBI taxonomy): Eukaryota > Metazoa > Arthropoda > Insecta > Lepidoptera > Lycaenidae > Calycopis > Calycopis cecrops. Next base: position 65,228 of record LUGF01025361.1, read on the forward strand.
ACGTCCTTAGGAGCTTACATTTTAAAAATCCTAACTCAGACACCTTCGTCGAAAATTGTGCATGAACATGCACAATTTTCCTAAAGATCACCACATGATCAAATGTATAGTTTACGATTGTATAAAGAACATACAGATAAACATTAATTATATATAGATACCTGATGTCATCGACGGTGAGCACTATCTCGTGCATGCCCGCGTGCTCGGGCACGAACTCCCCCGCGCCCTTGGCGTCGCAGCGCAGGCGCGACTCCTGCTCCAGCGGGTTCACTATCGACACCTTGATGTCGGACAGCGAGATGTCCGCAGAGATGCTCTCTATTCTTATGTACGTCTGGAATTTATGTTAAAATTATATTACAGATAGGTGGTGCTCTCCCTAAGATGCTGCTTCCATGCCGTGATGGGGGGCTTGCTTGCTTCTGTGATCCCCAAGGCTATGTCAGACAAGGCTAGCTGGGCTACCCATACCGGACAGGTTTCGGGGGAGCTCTGAATCAGTAGACGGTGACGTGGGTTGGGATGACTGGCGCAACCGATTTCGGACAAACTGGTGGCGTGCTCCTTTGGAGTACTTGATATAAATCTGGCTCGAGGGAACTTCCTTCCCAGTCATGATAGCTCATAGAGCTCTTCTAGCTCAAGACCCGTGTCGGCCACTTTTTAGCTGCCGCGCGTGAGCTGCTCCCCTCCGTCAGAGGTCTCCCGCCGTCCTTCTGGCCAAGATAATAATAGCATAACCTATTAATCTTAATAATCCGGTTTGCCTCCTCCCAGACTAGCTGGGAAAGAAGGGGGGGTCTGCAACCCCATCGACCATAAATACAGAGGCTCGAGCTACCTTAGGGTACTCGTATCTCATACAGATGAAGCTGCACTGGGCCTTCAGCCTGTTAGCGTAGAGTCTATCTAAAAAAAAAGGAACTTCCAGCCCATTATTTTTTTTGGGATGTAAGTTGATATTGTGTTATTTCCACAAGCTTCAAGACGAATCATTTGCCTATAATATTACGTACGTACGTATTTACCTGTGCCCTGCTATTTCACCTTACTAATAAGCCATTGAGTTATTATTTCATATCCGTGCTGATGCTGTTAATCTGTTCGATAGTTCTAGTGTGCAGAAGTAATGAAGATTCATGGAATGCCAAAAGGAATAGAATATTTATATGATCTCTTTTAGTACGTCTGTCTGTAATCTGTAGGCATGTCTGGTAAAATATCTAATGCACATCTGTAATTTATGCATTTGATATTTTGAAAGACGGATTTGACTTGGATAAAGCTCATAAAATATTATGCATTCTAAGTCAATGCAATTAAAAGATACGACTGGCGTATTTTTATGTCCACATATAATTAAATCACCTGAAAAGCATAACAAGCATATAATTACTGGAATAGAAAACAGAGTGCAGGCGGCCCGCATATACGAGTTCGTTAACTTCACACTTGGCTCACAATAAAAATTGTGAGCTCAAATGGGCTCCAGTATGAATCAAAGCTTGCAAAATGAAACAAATGAGCCAGAGAAAGGAGCACCCAGTTCACACCGAATTAAAATGTAACGCACAGAGTAACGTATCGTTAACGAATACGCCGCACGTCGCACGTGTAGAAAACTGTGCGGTTTCCGCCGTTAACATTCTGCGAGCGCGCGTGCAAACTTAATTATGCTCTCAATGTTAACTTATTATAATTTACGGTTCTATCAACGTGGTTAATGATATAACGCTTCGTGATTGTTGCCATTTATTTTGTACTTTGTGTGGTAATGGTATTATTGATTTCGCAATTGATGAAAGAAATAAAATAAACAGAAAGATCATTGTCAATGATCCTCCGCTGGTAAGTAGAATAATATTTAGTAACCTGCATGCGTTCCCGTTTTTCCCCTTTTAGTGTTCCCTTCTAGTCGTCTCTGTTTAGCTGTACAGTACTTAGTACTTAGTACAGTACAGATACATTTGTCTCTGAATGTTTTTGTTGAAAAGATTTCTTTAAGATTAACTGGAAAATCATTAATTAGAATGAGCGAAACGAGTCCTTACTCGACCAGTATAATTTGTTTAGGCTTTCACATCTTTAGGTTTGGGCTTTATTTAGAAGCAATAGTATAAAAACTGGCCAAGTGCGAGTCCGACTCGCACACGAAGGTTTCCGTACCATCACTGTATGGACACCTCCCTGAAGTGTTTATTTTTTTTTATTTTTAGTATTTGTTGTTATAGCGGCAACGCAAAGACATAAGTTGTGAAAATTTCAGCCTTCTAGATATCACGGCTTACGAGATACAGCCTGGTGACGACGGACGGACAGCGGAGGCTCAGTAATAGGGTTCTGTTAGGTACGGAACCCTAAAAATGTAAATATAGGTAGGCCATATTGTTCACAGAAGCGTTAACTGTTGGGAAATTAAGGTTTATGATTGGCAGCCGAGCACTGGACAACGGAGTGTTTGACGGAAGCCTACCAAGTAGACTGACGGTTCAGATAAGGTGGCAGAGAGCTGGTGGACGTGGCTTGCAACCACCGGTGCTTCATGAGGAAGGCCTACGTCGGACGGACGTCCCCCGACTGATCATGCTGATGATAACATTACCGAGGCCTCGTAAAGCTGCGCTTTGTGCAAATTTAAATATACTTTTAACCTAGCAATACTGGAATAAAATTACAAGCGAATTTTTTACAAACAATATTCTAGTATAAAAAATCTCAGTGAAAATATAAAAGTTGAAAGCGCTCTACACCATGTTACACAAGAAGCTGCTCTGCATACATTTTGATTAAGATTTTCCTTTTTTATTTATATAACTAGTTTTAGTTTAGTTTTGTTGAAAACAGTTTTACCAAGATTCCAGATGCGTATATCTTTTTTATAAAGATTTTGTAGTAACTAGTTTTCCCAGTATTAATTAGTTTTTTTCCAGAATTAACCAGTTTTTTCTAGTATTACTATTTTTTTCAGTACCTATTATGTATTTTTTTTCAGTATTAAGTATTTTTTCCAGTACTAATGTTTATTCCAGTTTCACAGATACATGTGTGCTGCATATATCGCATCGTGTCCACACAAAAAGAGGTGCAAGAACTGGCATAGCAAATTACTGCCATGTGAATTTCTCGTCTTTTTGACGTGCAAATTGGTTTCGGTGACCACACTTTTGTATTTTATCTTATGTTCATTCATTCAGCTCTACTGCGGACTATTTAAAAATTGAACAAAAATATTACGTATATTTTGACGATAGTCAATACTAGACTGTCGTAAAAACTAAATTATTTTGATGCTAAGAACAGACTCAGTGTCCGCTATGGTGGTTTTCAGTCAGTCCCTTAAATAAACGGCTTACATACTTTGTTATAATTTTATTAGTTATTACAGAATCTTCTACACAACGTCCACATTTTGCCTATACGTTGTCCTAAAGCGGATTCAAAATTATGGCCACCAAGTGTGACATAACGCCGCCGAAATGTGAGTTCCGAATCAGGACTCCATTTTGCATCGAGTACCGGACACCGATTCTTGTAAATTTGTCAATTTGTGCATTAGCCTCTCGGAAATTTACAGACGCTGTATCTGCCGTGCCAGACATTTGAAGAAATATCATGAGATCTGAACTAGAGGATGTTCTGGCTATAACTTTGGCTTTGTAGCTGGTGGCCCGCGGAGGGAAGGAGGAAGGGGGTCGACGCATGTGTATAACCTCTATGTATATGGGCGTCTATAGCCATAGCCAAAATGGCTCCGACTGCTCCTTCAGCTCAGCTTCAGGCTTATTCATCTGTAGGAAAGTCTCTTGCCTTGCTTTCTCTACAATCATAAGGGTCAATTCACACCAAAAGCGCGGCGAAGGGCAGCGAAACGGAGCGCAGTTTATGTGTCATATGAATTTCAACTTTATAATAATTACTATAATACTCATTATCGCATGAGAAACTCGAACGAGACGCACGGATTCCCGCGACTGCTATAGCAGTCGCTGGAATCCGCGCGGAAGTCGCGAGAATCAGATAATAAGTTCTAGTAATGAAAATAAAGTTTAAATTCATATGACACTGAAAGCGCGCTCCGCTTCGCTGCCCTTCGCCGCGATTTTGGTGTGAATTGACCCTCCATTCATACATGCCGGGTGCAAAATATATAACATTGTATTACTATAAAAAAGAACTCATTTTCACATGAATTACTCACAGGTTCCCCGACTCTGCCCGAGGTGGAGTCGAGCGCGACCCGCAGCATGTCATGCACCGGGGGCCGCGGGGGCACGCTGCGGAACTGCGAGGCCCACGCCATCACCCCCAGGTGCTCCACGTCGCTCTGACTCATGTCCTTGGCTGAGAGGACTGGCTGGACACCTGTGTACAAGCGTAACTCTTTATTGTATAAACTTAGCAAGAGATAGTGCCACGCTGCATGCATGCATGGGGAGGTACCTCTCGCTTACACGACACCGTACACCACGTAAAGTGATAGCTGTGCCATCGTGTTTCGTGCCGGTGGTGAGTGTGTAAGCAGCCGGTTGTCCATGGACAGGGGGAGGAGAGAGTTGGAGCAACGCATCTATATAATCTATATGTGGATGTCTATGGACGTCTGTGGTAATGAAAATCCAACTGCTCGTTTGCTCCTTTATACATTAAAAAAATAAAAACAAAAATGAACAATATCTGGGTCTGTTACCTAACGGAGTACGCAGACCCACATAGCAACTTAAGCTTCCCCCACGAACATTTCCCTTACTACCTCCACATTCATAACTCTTTTCATACATAAACACCGGTTGCAAAATACAAAAATTACCATTGTGAAAACATCAAGATTAAAATTCAAAATTAGACACCGCACCGACAGATCCGTAAAAAAAATATGTATTTGCAATTCAATCAGAATGGAAACGAGATTTCGGGAAAAATAATTTTATAAAAATAAAAAGAAACACTTTGACTAAGTTCCCATAAAAAAATCGAAATTTATTTAACAGTTAGAACAAGAAATGTACCTACATCAAATACGACCTACGGTTCTTCAAGAGCTTACTCTTATTAAAAGACCGGCAACGCGCTTGCAATGCCTTGAGTTTTGAGGATGTATATGGGCAACGGTAGTCATCGTCTTTAACGAATATTCTTCTAGTGTTGTACACGATATCGATGTCTTTGTCGTGATGACGGCTGCATCGTAATGGAGTTACTACATTAAAGATTTAATAATATATTTAGAAATAATATCAAACTTCTATGTATAGAAGAATGTGGAAGCAACACAAATAAGTAAAGATCTTTACTCGCAAATACCAAGAGAGAACCAAGGTTCTGTCTTTGCGTTCGGGAACGACAAATAAATATTTTAATTATTTTTGGATGAACACTTTTTTTTTTTTTTTTTTGTGATATAGGAGGGCAAACGAGCAGCCGGAGCCATTTTCATGACTACCGTGGCCCACAAACACCCGCATAGAGGCTATACAGATACGTTGCCCTCCTTTCTCCACCTCCATGGGCCACCGGCTACTTACACACCGCACGAAACGCGACAGCACAGCTGTTACTTTACGCCAGTCTCGTGTAAGCGAGAGGTACCCCCCCGGTCGTGCCGGCCCAATTCGACTGCATGCTTAGGTACACGACACTGGCGTAAAGTGACATGTAGCTGTCACGTTTTGTGCGGAGTGTAAGTGTCCGGTGGACCGCGGGCGTGGAGGAGGAAGGAGGACAACGAATCTGTATAATCTCTATGCGGATGTCTAAAAAAATCAATCCAGCTCGATGGTTTCTTGAATCACGCGTCTATGCTCTTCGTATCAGCGCGGCACGCGACGTGGCTCTGCTGGCATGTGTGGTGCGCTCTACTAAAGAGATAAGGACAATGTGTGCTGCGAAACTATCAGTCGGGAAGATAACTTTGCGTATTTACTCACTTACTATCAGGTGATTCGCGTTTACTCAACTGTCCTATAAGCTTCATTTAGTGAAATAATAATCGTACCTACTAATCGCAAAGACTGCTGAACCGATTTTTATAAAATTTGGCACAGAGGGTAAGTTGAATTTACACATAGGATAGTTTTTATGCCAAAAAATGTTCCTATGGGATGCCATGGGATGATTTTCTATTTTCCACAGGATTGAAATTTACGCGGGTGAAATCGCGGGGCGCAGCTAGTACCTACTAAAGTAAGATAACAATAAATACAACGTTTATTTAATTTTATTGTTCTTTGTTTTCAATTTTCTCCTCTTTAATAGCAGTATAGATCATAATAGACTCTCTAAGTACCTACACCTATAATCGTACAATCGTTGGAGGAAAAATCGGCTGATGCCAACAATATATAAGACCATAAAAAAAATACCATTTATATAAGACCAAATATGTAAGGCCATTTATATTAAATTGAAGCAGACATATTGGCTGCCCGATACCAGTTGATAAATTGACTATTAGGCATTAAACAAGCGTAATAGATATCGGGAATAGTGGATCGGATCGCCCATTAGTATCTAATATGCAAACTATCCGCTACGCCGAAATTCACAGAATTACCAGGAAATTAGAAACGCGCAGGTGTTTATATGTGTGCGAGATGCAGGCGAATAATATAATATTCTGAGGAATTCACAAGTGTTTGATCCTAGACGATCGGTGTTGAGCGATATTACCAATGCAATGATATTGAGCGTTTAGATATTTTGATGTTGAAAATTGCGCAATGATTGAACTAAAGTTTGAGGTTTTAATATTTATTGTGTTAAATAATTTCATTGCATCGTGTGGGATCGGTATTCGGTATGTTGCATATTTTTTTAGTCAACGCAGCAGTTGACAGAGATGACAGTCACACTTCTATTGTATTGCATTTTTTGTACAATATTCTCTTTCAATCAATCAATTTGTGCAATTAATTTTCGCGTTTCGTACGTGTAAGTAGCCGGTGGCCCATGGAGGTGGGAGAAGAAAGGAGGGCAGCGCATATGTACAGCCACTATGCGGATGTCTATGGGTGTTGGTAGTCATAAAGATTGCTCCGACTGCTCGTTTGCCCCCCCATACCATAAAAAATGTATTGCGATAATAAGGGCCAGTTTTAGATTAATGTGTTAAATAGCTGTTCAATAATTCTTAAGTACCAGATAATGGCTTCTCATTAATTACTTTCCACCGGTACACATTATACACTTACAGTTATAGTATCGATTTGCGTATTATGAACTTAGATGGAGAATTAATCAAGAAACTTGGTTCTTTAGGTTGCGCTTAGACGTAGGTAATTAATATGAAGGATTATTCTGTGTGGTATTTGTATAAGACTTAAGTATCGACTAGCTAATTTACACATTTAATAGTAAAGTGTGCTATCAGCCCTAAAGGTAAAAAATACATGGTGACCTTTGCACGTTCTGTTTTATTTAGTAAGAGGTAGTGCCACTCTGCATGCATGCATGTAGCCGAATTGGGCCGGCACGACCGAGGAGGTATACTCTTACACGATACCGGCGAAAGCCGTGCTGTCGCGATTCGTGCGCTGTGTAAGTAGCCGGTGGCTCAAGGAGGTGGCAGGCGGAAGGAGGGCAACGCAAACGGTAATCATGAAAATGGCTCCAAATGCTCGGTTTCTTCTTATACTACAAAAAACTATTGTTTATTTCTGTTCGATAATTTGATACTTATAACCTTTCTTCTAACAATGGGACGTACGTACGTACGTACGTAAGGTACCTGCGGGTATTAAGGCCTGTCGGGCAATAAGGCCTAAGTAAAAAAAAACGTACGAAATACAAGAATTGACGATCAAGCTTACATTCACACAAGCTCAGAGCGTGTACAAGTCGGTGGGAAGTGGTGGACGAACGCTTCCACTTCTCCCCCCGCCAGTGTCGCCGAAATCACTCAGCGGCGCGATCACGCGGCACGAATTATTAAAATTTGCTCCGGTAAAACGTAAGTTATTTTGAAAATATCATATTTACAAACCTGTATTGACTGTGCGTTTATTAATTAATGTTTGCTTGTCCGTATGTCAGCGTATTGAAGGAATTGTAGTTATAAAATTATGATTTTTAGTTTTTCTGTAACCGCGTGGTTGGCGGATATTAAGGCCTATAAAATTTTACTATAGGCCTTATTATACTCCTTTTTTAAAAGCTTGTTGGTGGGTAGTTTGTACGTAGTTATACATTTTAGGAATAAGAATAAGAATTATTTATTTGTAATACACATAATTTCATAATAATTTTCAACTTATTTATTATTGTTTTCAGTGCTTACAATCACGGTGCCTCCCAAACGGGCATTGTGGTCAGAAGACGAAAAGCCATTAATTATCGAGGTAATTCAGTCACGAAAGATCTATTTGACTAAAGAAGTGAAAGGTAAAAGAAAGAAGAATAAAGAAGACGAAACCTTTACTGACGTTAAAACAGATAGAAAATAAAAAACGAAGTTTAAAAAGACAATTAATCCTAAGACAGCTAAAATCGTATCTGCAAGAAAGTCTACTAACGTCGAAGATAAATCACAAAACCAAGGGAGTTGGTACTGTCATGCCTGCAAAGAAGATAGAATTGACGATGCAATGAGGCATTGCTCGCGATGCCTCAAGTGGTACCACGAACAGTGTGTCGGTTTGACTGCAGAAGATACGGATGACTTTCAATGTCCTGGTGGACGCGAATGAAGACAATTTCTTTAATTTTCTAAGACTGCTATGCTTCCTATTGCTTTATGTTTTGATTATTGATCTCAAGAATACAAATTTACGTAGTATAAGTTGATTTTTGAATAGTTTAAAGTATAGGCCTTGTTACCCTACCCTAGTATAATAAGGCCTACAGACTGCGTTTTCAAAAAAGTTATATAGTGTTTTGTTTTTAAGTTAAAGAAGCTATTTTTTGTTTAAACTCTGTAGTAATTTAAGTACATGACTGATTAATAATAAAACTTGTTGATTATGTTGGATATTTTTCATTTTATTACAAATTTCCCTTAGCTAGGCCTTAATACCCGCGGGTACCTTACGTACGTACGTACGTACGTGATAGGACACACCATTTTTAGACAAATAACGTCTGTACTATTTCTAAAAATAACTAAGGGCACCTTCGTTAATCAGTAGTGCCTCGCAATTTCCATTACGTATTATCTATTATAAGGGAAACCATTCATTCTTTTCAAAGATAAAAAGTACCTATTATTAGGTTATTCCAGATTATATTATCTACTAGCTGTACAACGTGGTTTTATCTGCGTTATTTAATTAATAAATCGCCCTATTTCACCCACCACATTATTTAGGGGTCGAAATTTTAAAAATCCTAACTCAGAAAACCTTGCTAAATATCATCACATGATCAAATGCAGAGTTCATATAGATATCAAATTTTATTTCAATGCGTTAGTTTTTGGTCCCAATTGCGATCCGCCTAGTTAATTTTGCGTGGACGGCGCTCGAAAATGGAGACAATATTTATATTAATATTATTTTATAAAATAACCATACGCTTATTTAAAAAAGTGACTCCTAAAATTTCTTCGATTACTTATTGGGAATAGATACATATTTTAGTTGTGGAAATAACTTTGATAGTTATTGAATAGTATGGATTTAAAAATTGATGGAAACGTCAGAAATAGTGTTTTTTCATTAAAGTTTACGATTTTTTTCTATCGAGGCAAAATTCTTTAATCGTGTTTCGACGACCCAAGCACTATGCCGTATTTTGTTAACATTAACCACAGCTAAAAAAAATATGATAATCAATAGTTTTTAAAGGTTACGTTTTGAATATACGTGAGCACGGATTGACAAATTTGGAGCCTATTTCGCCTTAAATTAACATAACAACAATTACACATTTTTAAGGCTTATCGCCTAAGATTTCCAAATATTTGGAATAGGCCTTATCAAATGGACTTGCATTTATTGTGAAAATATCAGATGCTAACAACTTGTTTAGCACATTGAGTGCTAATTAAGTATATTAGTTTCTAGCTTCCGCCCGCGGCTTCGCCCGCGTGGATTTCGGACTTCAAAAATGATTCAAAATTTTAACTTATTATGTTATTCTGATATGAAAGCTATATTTAGTAGTTTTTGTATGAAAGGGTAACAAACATCCTTACAAACTTTCGCATTTATAATATTAGTAGGATTAGTAGGATATATCACTTCTATTCAGAGTATTTACCTAGTTTCTTCCCCGCGTCCAGGGCCTGCTGGTTGTTCTCCTCCCAGCGCGCCGGGTCGCGCCGGAGGCGGCTGGGCGGCGGCGCTGGCCCACCCATAGACCTCACCAGCTCGTTTGCCACCCTCCCGTCGTTCCAGTCAGTCTAGAAACAACCATTTTATGATTCAGATAATTTGGTAGGAAAACTATAGAGTTGCAGCCGAATGGGGCCGGAACGACCGGAGGTACCTCTCGCTAACAAGTTTCGTGCGGTGTGTAAGTATTCCGGAGGTTCATGGAGGGGGTCAAAGAAGGAGGATAACGCATCTATATAACCTCTATGCGGATGTCTATGGGCGTCAGTAGCCTTGAAAATAGCTCCGACTGATCGTTTGCCTCCCTATATTATGAAAAAAAGGTTAAGTCGGGCGGAAAGTGATATCGACTTGCGGTGCTGGCGACCAGAGACGAGCATTGATTCT
>LUGF01025361.1:98985-125220 GCA_001625245.1 Calycopis cecrops
CCCGCCGGCGCTGCACCGAGGCTACCGCGAGTTTAGCCACTAGATGCACACAATTACATAAGCGTAACGTGCCCGAGACGCAATGACTGCCATTGAGATGTATGAAGGTCTTAGTGAGAAAAAAAACGTTCGACAACACCCGTGAATGGGTTTGCCAACTTCAAAGTACGAATTTTCGGAAAATAATGATTTCAAATGTTTGACCTGCTTTTTTGACCCTTGTTAACAAAGCGGGCTTCAACTAATTTTGTTTACATTCAAACAAAACACGAACTATCATTGCACATCTTAATAATAAAATTTTATTAAGAAAAATATAAATATAGATAAATACTTTTTAAATGAGTATTTTGTGTGGCCTCTCATTCGGTCGGCAGAGGCTATCCACGCTGGGTTTGTTGCTAATTCAGAAAAGCGGGATATTTGGCGTCCCGCACCACCCTGAGCGGGTATCTGTATCCTGTACCCTGTCCTGCTATATCTGGACGATTGGTAACTCTACACATGAGATATACTTGGCGCTCATTTTCACTGTGCTATTCCACGATCAATATATACTATTGAGTTTGGCCTTATAGGTACTGTAAGTGTAACGTTGCTGCAAACTTCTCCTCGGGTAGCTTGCTCATGCAGTAGTGTCACCCATATGTATATATTTATCAGGGCCTCTTCTGGATATTTATATTGATAGAAAAACCCCTTTTATAACTGTATGATTTTATTATTCTGTTAATACATCATAACTGTTATAATTACTATAGCCCTGGCTAATATATCACATACCTACTTGTATTATACATTTATTTCATCTTTTTAACTATATGGTTTGCGCCCGGAGCCGTGTCCCGGAATGAAGAAATCTTACATTGTCAAAAAGAGACAATCTCCGAAATCGTTCTTTTTTCCTAAGTTTAAACATAATATATGTTTTTAATAAAAACATATCGATTGTATAGGTTTCATCATTCATTCTCTCAAAGAGTTTATATTCCTATGCTATACATTACAGTACTATAAATTTGATTGATTGACTAATAAAAAGTAAAGTAATATACTTATAATACATAAATAACTAAGAAACAGCTACGTCCGAATTTCATTTAGTTTTACTAAAAATCCAAGCTTAAAAAGTCGTGGGCAAAAGTCGTAGTAAGTAATAAAAAATATAACCGTTCAGTACCTTCCCAATTCGCTAAGCTCTAAGTCTAAGTAAGGTTTCGTAAAATGGAATCCAAGTTAATCAGATTTACATAATTATGACTAGCAATATTCATAACGTCTTAAGTTTACACGAATATTGCTCATTACAATAAAAGTAATTAAACGGTTTATATTGCGGTTTATTTGCTTATTAAGTCCGGAATTTTCACGACGTTGGTCACGTAAAGATAAAGCTTCTAAAACCGTAGACCTTGTCGAATTAGTAAATAAACTGCTATAAAATTTGCTACTGTTAGTAATATTCGCGTGTTTTAATAAACCTTTTTTCTATTAAATTAAAATATTCTGTGACAATCCATTGTTTAAAATTGATAGTGTTTTGTGACTGCGTAAACTTGAAACCCTAATGAAGCGATGATTCCAGATCCGATGTTCGGAACCGACTTTAGATACATACGAGAACTTATCTTATTTCACATTCCTCTTATCCCTTTCTTAACGCAATAAAAAAAGTTTCGTATTACAATACGGCCGCGCTGCCATGTTCCGTAAATCTCCAGTGCGATATCAGCCAAAACCCAGTCCTTTGATATTAGCATAACGCCTTTTACTTTTAGTAGAACACATTAAATCCCCGCGTTTGGCTCTTGGGCTATAGTACAGGAGACATACAAATATCTTTTTATTTAATGTGTATACCGTTCATCTGATTGCGATGAAACTAGATGCTTTGGTACAAAATAATGTTAAGATCCCACTATGATTCATATCTTGTACATTCCATGAATGTGCATTTCAGAACATAATAAGCTTTTTATGCCAATCTTATCCCAATCCTTATCCCAATCCAGCCGTAAAAAAGCAATGTCAATACCTCTTATTAGTATACTATATTCTTACTAGATAGCGTTTACTTACCGATATTGACAAGTTTGACGCCATCATCTTCAATAGCCTGTAAGGCTGTGGTGACGTTTTCGAGCCGGTGGTGTTGGTTGGTGGGCTTGGAGTTCCAGCCCTTAAGCCGGCGTCCCTGCAGCGCCTCCACCAGCGAACACAGCACGGTACCATCTCGGAGGTCTTCCACCAAATCCACAACCTTAGGGAGAAAACAAACATTAAACATTAGGGCAAGGCAACACTTGGGCAAACAAGCATTACAATAATTAATACATTACATTGATACATGCTGGCCAAAAATAATGAGCCACCTATTTAGTTAGAGTGTTTTTGTTACTAACCATAAGTATAAGGCTTTTGTTACTAACCACTATATGGACTATGTCTGAAATAAAGAATTATTATTATTATTATTATTACAGTACAACTGCTGGCAAGTGAGTGAATCGTACAGAAGCAGTATTAGAATTCGTATAAACGCGTTGTCTTTTATTTAATTATAGCGGTCATGATATTCAAACGACTTCCATTAAAAAATATCTGTATTTTTACCGCACTGCGTCTAAAGAGGGCAATGTTATTCGAGTGCATATAATACACATGTATGTAACATGTATGCATGTTTGTATGTTGCCAGCTACAGCAGGAACGGCTTGACGGACTTTAGGTTGAGGTGTCTATAAACGCCTACGCAGACGAGGGATTTTTATCCACGGACCTGAAAATGTATGCAAAGCACCGCGTTACAGTTGTAAACGTTCTATTTTAGAGAACAAAAAAATCCCCAGACAATAATTCCTCATCTGCACATACCATAAATCCGTCTTGAAAATGCAAGCACTGCCACATACTAAGTAAACATGCTATGCTAAGTAAACATACTAAACATGCTATGCTATACTACTACACATCTATACATATAATAAAACAGTACAATTTTTGTGTCTGTATATTGAATATATTTACGAAAAACTAATTGGGGGCGATTTTAAAATAGTAACAGAACACTTTTCTATGATTTTTAATTTCTTTGTTTGTCTGTTTGTCCGTTTGTTCGGGCTAATCTCTGAAACTACTGGACGGATTTTCATGAAACTTTACATTAATATAGCTTTCATATCAGAATAACATAATAAGTTAAAATTTTGAATAATTTTTGAAGTCCGAAATCCACGCAGGCGAAGCCGCGGGCGGAAGCTAGTACTACACCTATTATAAGGTAGTATGGTAGACCATAGGTGAACGTGATGTTCTAAACAAATATTTTTGAAGTAAAACTTCTATACGTCCACTTGACTTGAGAAGAAAGCTGGCGAGAACAAAATCACATATCGGGCGAGGCCAATGGCAGCTGTGATCAAATTCACAATTCTAATTCGATTTAAGTGAAACTTCTTGTATTTAAAAAATAAATATCATATGACGTATTGTCATTGTTACTATGGTAATGAATTTGTGTATAAAATCAATAATTAAGTTATACTTCAGTTATGTGGTCTAAAGCACACACTTTTTTATTAGTTTGTATCGGATAGGCTCCGAAGTACTTAATTAATTTTAACCATTAGTTCACTAATAGAACGCTACCTACATTGTTAGGAAGTAACATATATATGGTCCTTAACCAATTTTTATTTTTGTGAATGAATTGAGCACGAGCCGGCCAGTACACTCTAATCAAATTTCAAACTCAAGACCAGTACTATTATTTAGGTCAAATTATAGTTATTTTATTAGGCTGTAAATTGTTCTAATTCATTTACCTTAATATTCAAAGGTTTCAAGGTCTCATTGACCCAATTTCTGAACGTGTTCGCCTGTATCTCCACCCACAAGTCCTCGTGGCCTTTAATAGCCATGGCCTTAGCGGCCGTGCCCTCTGGACTGCGCGCGGCGAGGCCGGCCTGAGTGATGCGGCCCGCCGACCCCTCAGGCGTGTGGGCCTTAAGGCCCTGGTTCGTCACTCGAACCCCCTCCATTGTTGGATCCTTTATGATTCACGTGCTTGGAGTACACTCTTCATTGTTCTGGGCACGTGGAGCTTCTTCATAATCTGAAAACAATAAGTTCTTCTATTTAAATAAAACTCAAACGTGACATAGCCAGCTATCGCACAGCCCAAACCACTGGACGGATCAAGCTGAAATTTGGCATCCAGGTAGATATTACGACGTAGGCATCCGCTAAGAAAGGATTTTTAGAAATTCAACCCCTAAGGGGGTGAAATAGGGTGTTGAAGTTTATATGGATTTCTTAGAAATTAAACGCTGGTGAAACCGCGGGGCACGGCTAGTTTAATTATAAGTTACTAGCTGGCATTAAGGGCACAACTAGACAATTATGAAGTTAGGACATCCTGTAGATTAACCCAATAGAAAATTGACCCTGTGAGGTTTTATTGTTAATTGCAATCCATATAATAAATTAATTAACTTTTAATCCATAGAAAATACCGGTGGATATATATGGATGTTATATTTGTTACGAGTGTGGTTTATATCTGTTACGTGACAGTGACGTATGTCACCTAGATGCCTAAGATAGCTTATATATATTTAGTACAGCCCCAGAGGGCGTTGTGAATAGATGGGGTATGTCGGCCCGTTCCATCTGTGATGTATCGCGTATAACATAATATGAATGACCTGGTTTATGCATGTGTGCCTAATGACCGTTCATGTACCCATTCACACACTAAACATGGTGACAGCGAAGAAGAAGAATCCACGCATGTAATGATCTGTGCAGTTGGGGTGTTCTGAAAATTCACGTCAAAAATTTACGATCCGTCCGTCCGTCTTTTTGCATTCCATTGTTTATCCACGGGTTTGGCAAATATTTGTGGATTCTCGCTCAGCTCACCCGCTGCACAAAGAATCAATGGTATTTACATAGTGCCGGAGAAAATTGTTCTGTAGTTTAATTGGAAACCAACATATCATAACACCTTTCTACGTTAGTGATATACCACCACGAAGACATAAGGCTGGAGATATAGGCGAACTCGTTGACAAATTTAATGAGACCTGGAAACTTCTGCATATTGTGTGAATTGTTTGTTTGTACATTTTGCATAGGTAAAAAATAAATATTAGGGTAAAAAAATCATAATTTCTAAACCACAAGTTTTCGCTTAACTAAATTATGTTTTAAATGATCACTCATGGATGCTCTCAGCTGAAAAAAAATTTTAGACCCCTGTAAGCGGGCCAACCTGTATAACTAGAAGCTTTCTAGTTCCCTAATATTGAGTTGTCAATATATTATATTGGCAATTGAGTAGGCGTTATTGAATATTGTCTACACCGCAAGTAGGAAGTCTCCACTGCGAGCTGCGGTTGAAATTCTTCCGTCATTAACGCAGATATAATATTATGTGAGGCTTATATTTACTCGTTCAAATTCAGACATTAAGTATATGATAATGTTAATGATGTCTTAATTTTACGCGAATATTACACATTACAATAAAACAACTTAACGGATTTTATTGCGGTTAATTTATATGGACGATGGAGGCTTCAGAAGCTATACAGCAGCCGTGGTCACGGGTGGATCGTTGAAGAGAATATCCGATGTATTGTATGTAAGAAAGAACATTAGTGAATTCAGAACGAGAAATGATAATCATAATAGAAATACGCGAAACAGGCATAAATTAGACATACCATTTCATAGACTTAGTAAAGCAAAGAATTCCTTTCGGGGGCAATGCATACGCCTCTACAATAGGATCCCAGAAAGCGTCCAAAAACTTTCGATTAATAAATTTAAAAAAGTTGTTAAAGAGCGTTTGTGTGATAAGGCATACTATAATGTAGCAGATTTTATGGCAGATAACACATCTTGGGATTAATTTAACCCTCCTCCCAGGCTGTTTCTGTACCATATTTTTTGTAAATTCATAAATTGTATTGTATTATATCATTAATAATATGCAAATGTATTTGTATTTTTATGTTTTTTACTTTTATATAAATCACAACATGAGGCCCGCTGAGTTTGTTTCACCGGTTCTTCTCAGGACAGGGCTAGGGTTGAACCGGTGGTAGATTTTATTGTTGACGTTCAAAAAGTAATTCCTATAATTCTATTGTGAATAAAAACTTTTTGATTTTGATTTTGATGAAGTTGTTATTGTTCCTTATACTGCTAATATTATAAATGCGAAAGTTTGTGTGTTTGTTACTCTTTCACACAAAAACTAATGAACGGATTTTCATGAAACTTTACAGTAATATAGCTTTCATATAAGAATAAAATAATAAGTTAAAATTTATAGGGATTTTTGAAGTCCGAAATTCACGCGGGCGAAGCCGCGGGCGGAAGCTAGTATATTATATATCCAACAAATATTTCCAACATGGAGAATTCTTCTCCTCTTTTTGATAAAATGTTAATCGCACTTAGATTTAGTAGCAGTCTGCAAGAGATGTTATGCTGCATTGAAGCTAAACGGCACCACCGGGGAAGTGCTCTATACTGTCGCGATTTGTGGTTTGTAAGTTTACGGTGGCCCATTCATCTCACCAGCCAGAGGCACCTAATATAGAAATTCGACCTACGCCAAATCAGTGTCACATTTTGAGTTAATTCCAAATTTTCTGTCTTTATTGTTCCTTACGTGGTCTAGTGCGGTAAATTTATGTAATATCTAGTGTTGAATTCACGCAGAACGTCATACAAGCCACTTGTTTGCCAGCGTCGGATTGGTACGCATGTACATCCAGTGTGTATATTTTTTTTCTTTGATATTTGTGTTTTATTCAATGATCAAGCACCACATATTTCGTAATATAATGTTATGCTATCAACCAGACATTACTATACAATATCTAGAATATTGCAAGATTGCAATTTCCTACATACAAGAAAGAAATAACAACCATTATAAAGCTGTTACTAAAATAGTATTATCAAGTAAAACAATATTCAAATTGGAACGGCTGGTAATATCTGGACAGCCGGGTACTCCCCGAATTAGATCAGTTAATGGTCGGTAAAAAAATGATCGCTTCGGGGATTACTACGATTTTATTGATCCATTTTATTTACCACAGTATTTAGGAGCATTAAAATTGCGGCATGACACAATTTGGAACGGCTTTTTATAGCTGGCAATATTCTTGTAAATCCATTGCTAATTGAACCGAAAAGAAATGTGATGACCAAACTACGCTGATAAATATAAAAAATTACAATTGAAATTCATCGCATATGTCAATTTTCGTATCAGTGATTATATACCTACTCAGTACACATGTCCGTAGCAGTAGGCTATAGTCTCATTTTAAAGAACTAGCAGTCGATTTGCAAAAATCATTGTTTTTTATTTAAAAAATGAAATAAAATAAAACAAAATCATACAAAAATGCAGTTAAGATGCCAGATTAAATAACACCAAAACACACACAACACGTAGTCGTACAGACCGATTTTTTTTAATAGTGTGTCAAACGAGAAATCGGAGCCATTTTCATGATTACCGACACTCATAGATATTCGTATAGAAACTATACAGATGTGCTGCCCCCCTTCCTCCTCCTCCCTCCATGGGCTACCAGCTACACACCGCACGAAACGCGACAGCTGAGCTGTCAGTTTACGCCGGTTTTGTGTAAGCGAGAGGTACCTCCCCGGCCGTGCGGACCCAATACGTCTACATGCATACGTGCAGCGTGGCACTACCTCTTGCTAAAATGCTGTATCTAAGTTGAACGGTTACGTACTATTCAAATTATCACGAGCATGTCCGAATGACTGAAAATTAAAAACATACGCAGAAGCCAAAAGCTCATTATGAAGGAATGAACTGAAGTTAAACATTTGGCACGATTCAATATGGCCAACAGCGGCTGACAACATCCGGAGATAATGTGACATTGACATATTATTTGGACACCAGTTGATATTATCAATCAAATTAAAGTCATTGATGTACTGATTTTAAGGGTTTCGTACCGAAGGGGTAAAAACTAGAGGCTATTTAAATTTTAGTACGGGGTAATTGGATGCTGCCTGTCACGCTGCATCAGGCGAATTGGGCTGACACGACCGGGGAGGTCTCTCACTTACATAATACCAGCATAAAGCGACAAGTGTGCTGTCACGTTTCGTGCGGTATGTTAGTAGCCGCTGGCCCATGGAGATGTCCGGAGGAAGGAGGGCAACGCATCTGTATAATCTCTATGCGTATGTCTATGGGAGTTGGTAGATATGAAAAGGGCGTCGACTGCCCGCTAGTCCAGTTCCTTAAACAATAAAAAACCATATTTGATTTAACAGATAACGGATTTCTGTTGCCTCTAACACAAGAAATACTAAAACCAGAATAGATAAGTTCCTCGCATTCAACAAATGCGATTCTTTGTCCTTTATATGGGACGTTACCCTTCGCTCCAGTTGCATTTCCCGATTTGAACTTATCGGATTTGTTTATAACATCTGTCCTTTTTATGTATCGTTGTTGTACATGGATTTACTCTCAACTGCAGTCATGCCACGGATTGGACTATTGAAGCCAGGTAAGCGGATCATACGAGCAGTCGAGCACTGATATTCTTTTTATTTTTGACTAGCGAATAGTTGCAAAATAACTACGTTATTGTAAGCTGTTCTAGCTGCTAAAGATTTATAGCTTAAAAACAGTTCCGTAATTCTAGAGATTAGATAGTTGACCTCTTAAATGTGCTGTTTTAAAGCCTTATTGTTGATACAACTTTGTATGACTTTACAATGTAGAAACGAGCAGAATGAATAGGCGTAAGTGATTTTGTTTTCAAACAATTTGAGGTTTGAAGTTAGCCCAGAGGGAACCTCTGAATGTCGGTTTTATATTGGCCCAGTAAAGAATTCCTACAGCTCTTTTGTTGGCAATTTCTTATGTTTATCTTGGAGATTAAATTTTTTTTTTTTCTAAAGTTTACACTTGGGGATTTGTCAATTTAAACAGGAAACGTTAGTCGCGTTCTGAATACGGAGAATTGTTATGGGAGCTCGAGGCGCGTGTTCACAGGGAATAAAAGTGCAAGTGCTACAAAAGGACTCATACTTATATTTTGGGATTAAAGAATGTAAATGTGTACCAAATGGTTACTAGATGGTATGAAATTAAGAAGAAAAAGCTTATATTATTAAAGTGTATAATATGAATATAATAATTAGCAACATGTACGATGTTCGATGATGTTAAGTTTCATATTATCTCTGCAGATAATGTGAAACTAATCATCATCGTACAAATTATAAGGATGACAAAGAATATAAATTTAAATGCCAACTATATTTTGTTTTCCCTAATTGATTGTTACATTTACAAACAATAAATACCTTCAAACGCCAAAAATAAAATATTTGCCATTAAATTGTACAAAAAGGGGAAATATTGTTTTAAAATCCTTTTCCTCTCAACATATACTCTCTTACAATATTTTGAGAAAAATATACTATCGACCATTTTGTCACTTATCTTAAAATTTATTACAAGACCTAACCCTACTTTCCCAAGTTCAATAATGAATTTGGCTATCCAAATAGAAATACATTTGTAAATCTAATCCCGTTAATAAACGATGGAGTTTTAAGATAACTGTATAGGTAAATTCAAAATTGAAAAGATCCCTTTAAAGCAATTAGAAAAAGATGACACTTCAAATTGCTGGACCGATTTTTCCTATTATAATTAGCAACCTAAATAAAATTGGCTATAAAATGAAAAAAATCTAAATAGGTCGGTCCATTGAATAGCTACGATGCCACAGAAAAACATACACACAGACATCGACGATACACCTATAACATCCATTTTCTTTTAATTACCTTAAACCTTAAGGATGCATATCCTTCTCTTCTTAGTAGTATTTATTTTTTTATAGTATAATAGAGCTAACGAGCAATCGGAGCCATTTTCATACCTACCGACATAGACGACGACGACGACCATAGACAACCAACAACAACATAAAGGCTATACAGATTCGTATTTCGTTGCCCTCTTTCGTCCTCCTCCCTCCATGAGTCACCGGCTACTTACACACCGCACGATATGCGACAGCACAGCTGTCACTTTACCCCGGTTTGTGTAAGCGTCAAGTACTTCCTCGGTCGTGCCAGCTCAATTCGGCTACAGGCATACAGCGTGGCATACCTCTTACAAAAAGTCGGGGGAAACTAGGAAGACGATACATAAAGTTACACAAGTTGTGACACAAACGGGGGCACGCTGTTAAATAAAAGACATAAAATAATACATAAAACCAATAGAATTAAACAGGTGAGCCCGCTCACCGAACTGTTCCCGCTGAAATCAATATTGGTTTTCTCGGCTTTCCCCGTCTCTCATAAAATTGGGAGGCCATTCAGTTATTTCCTTTAGGAAATAAACGTTTTTACAACTCTATTAACCGCCTTCTTTTCTTTTCGTTAAGTAAACAGCTGTCAAGGATGTTGAATTATAGAGAATCTTTTGTTTTCATCATTTACGATTTATTAGAAATGTTCAATGTAGAACTCTTAAAAGGTGAAAATATTTGAGTAAGCGAATGCTGCTTTGTAGCCAAGTGGGACTTTTTCTGCTGACCATTATGAAGGAGAGAGGGAAGGAGAGCAAGGGCGTTTATATAACAATCATGGTGTATTTGGACGCCAGCAGTCATTTAAATTATTTGACTGCGCGGTTGACAAAGCTTAATTCTCAAAAACCTTTGAATGAAAAATGAAAAATGATGACGGTTTTATGTTATTCTATTTCTAGTAAGGACAATACCTACTTATTTTATTTATAATACATTATTATTAATAAAATAATAGTCATTATAGTATAGATCTATTACATTGTAAATACTACTACCTACTATGTTGTAACTTAACTATATTGTATTAATTAATAATAAAATATGTATTAAACGATCATACCTCAACGCTACTAAGAACAAAACATATCATTTTACTAATTTAAAAATTATTCGTAAAGCACACCTTGTAGCACAGCTTATAGTCCCTTTTTATAAATTTCGCAAAGTCGTGATCAACGATTAAAAAACAGCTCGGGGGAGTTCCTCAAACTTCGTTTTAACGACTTGTCCTTCGTGTGATTTATTTAAGGAAAAAAGGTACATCCCTAACGATGCGAAAAATTACATCACTACTAATCACGTCGGCCATGTTGTACAGCCTACTGGGGGACCCGCGCGAGTTCTTTTTGTTTTTTTTTCACGGAATATAAATTTGGGCAGCGTCATTTAATTTTTAGGGCTTAGATGTAATGGGATTAGTCTAAGAATACGTAATTCTAACTTGTTATCTCTGCTAATGTTGTTGCGTCGTTGTAGTCGAATTGGGCCGAAGCGATTTTCTTTGACAATACATATAGTTTAAATTACCATAATTATAAATAAAACAAAGCACAATTTTCACAGGTGTTAAATCCATCACCAATCCAGATCATTAAATTATAAATTGTAAGGCCCCTCGCCATACCTACTGGCTGCTTACTCAGCAGTCAGCTGGTGTAATTTTTACAAGTTGGTATGTTAGTTCGTAAATTAATTTGTATGCATATATGTATATATTGTATCTTGCAAGCTGAATCCAACCCACTTCCTACAACCCGAATTATCATAATTTATTTATAAACTAAGTAAAAATAAACTTTAATTTAATTAAACGATGCATTTTTGGTAAGAGGTAGTGCCACACTGCATGCTTGCATGCAGTCGAATTGGGCCGGTACGACCGGGGAGGTACCTCTCGCTTACACGAGACTGGCTGACTGGTGACTAAAGTGACAGCTGTGCGGTCGCGTTTCGTGAGGTGTGTAAGTAGCCGGTGGCCCATGGAAGTGGGAGGCGAAAGGAGGGCAGCGCATCTGTATAGCCTCTATGCGGATGTTTGTGGGCGTCGGTAGTCATGAAAATGGCTTCGACTGCTCGTTTGCCCTCCTATATCATAAAAAAAAAATTACAAGTATCTATAAGTATCTAAAATTATATGTATAAAACATGTCTCTTGTTTCTATATAACAGTATGTCTAATTAGGCATTCCTTTATAATTACGAGACTGGCTAGCTGAGAGGTCCATAGCTCGGATAAGAGGAGCATGCGGCGCCAGGGGTCGCGGGTTTGAATCCTGCCTAGCCCTTGGATGTATATATAGAGTATGTTTATGTATGTGTGTGTAATTCTATAATAAAAATCTTAAATATATTCCGTTGTCTAGTACCCGTAACGCAAGTCCTTGCGGTAATTAGCACGGTGCTAGGCTAACGTAGTGCGTAAAGTATATGTAAGTACTGAGTAGATATATATTATATTATTATAATTTGTCTTTGTCTAGTACATACATATTTTAATATTCTTGTCATTTGAATTTCAATTAAGTAATATCTAATTGATTATAAATAAATATCTATTTTTATTTATTGTAGTCACAGAGTATAAATAGAAGAAACACATGTTCATTGCAAATGGAACGATAGTGGGCGCTTGGGTGGCGTAGGTACAGTTTCACAACTTTATATCTGGTACAATACTTATAGAGACATACAAAGCCTCACTTTACGATTTACAATACTAAAAATAAAAAAAAATACTATGATAGGAAAGAGACTGGTTACCCACAACACAGGGAATATGATACTAGTGTGGGGACCAGGGTATTTGTATAAATAATATTTTTATATAGGTATTTTGGTAACAATAAAAAATTTTTGATTTTTTTTAATACTAAACATGTGCAGATTTGCACATTTCTTCAACGTAATAACATGTTGAGCCTCATTTCTCTCCAATATAGTCGGATTAGCGTCTTATGGTAGTAGGAATATTGTAGCTATCCAATCAATCATTTTGTTACTGATAGTAAATATAATGTTATGTTACCTTGCGGAAATCATAACGAAGGATGTTTGAATTTACTTGTCGTCCATAATCCATTGTAACTTTATGTTTTTACGAAATATACCAGCTTCCGCCCGCGGCTTCGCCCGCGTGGATTTCGGACTTCAAAAATGATTTAAAATTTTAACTTATTATGTTATTCTGATATGAAAGCTATATTACTGTAAAGTTTCATGAAAATCCGTTCAGTAGTTTTTGTGTGAAAGAGTAACAAACATTCTTACAAACTTTCGCAATTATAATATTAGTAGGTATAAGTAGACTGATATTCCCATTATGTAAGAGATTATTTTTATTTTGACAAACAATCAATTGTATAAAATTGGTAGTTTTTATAATATAAGCTGTTGAAACAAATAATTAAAGCATAGGTACCAATAGAGAATGGTAAAAGAATTAAAGAATATATTTTAGTAAGTAAAATGTAGTTTGCGGTCCAAGTGAGTAGTTCCTAAAGTTACTGTCGTATTACTCCATGGTTAAGTGTAATGCTGCATCTCGCTCAAACCAATTTTCGTTCATACTTTTTATTGACATCTGCAGCATATATATATTTTTTTAGATTTCTCACTCTTTTATTTTAAAAGTTAGAGGTGGACGGGACGGGACACACACAATTTTTTTTTACTTTGGAAGAGTCTATCTTTCAAACAATTGATTTTGACCACCATGAGAAGTTAGACCATACCAGGGATTTGTGACTGATTATTTAATTAAAAATCTTGAACTTGGCTGTGTGACGCTACCGCATATAACTATCGCCCGCGTAGAATGTTAGACGACAAAAAAGGAATAGCGTGCATGCATGATTGCATCTCAATGTGCACTGCGACATGCATGTATGCAGGAATGTGATATACGAATATACATGAGTAATTGTGCATCACGTAAACACTGTGAATCACGTCATGGTCAAGCGGTACAGTCGGCGGCGAAAATATTTATGGTTTATTGAGAAAACGAGTCGGAGTTTTGCCGACGACATCCGCATCCGCTCAAAGTGATTGCGGATGCTCCGTAACCGAATTGTGGCTGAAACGAATTGAGCTGGCGCCATTTGAGCTATCCCTCGCTCACACTCGCAAAAAGTATTACAATCGCTCGCGAGGTGTGTGAGTTGTGTGATAAGTCCACATTATTGTATAACAATTACATCGTAATATATGTAGCCGACTGTCCGATAGCCAAGCCCGCACTTATTAGAAACTATTGAAGCGTTTCACTACCTATATGTCACCTACACGAACACAGAGGTAGTGCCATCTTTAGCTTATATTATTCTTGATGAGTGAGCTGGTGGCTTTTTAGGGACTCTACTGAACGGATTAGATGAATTTCTTTCACAGTTATTTAATACAATCTGGAAAATATATTATTTATAGTATAAAGAGGGCAAACAAGCAGTCAGAGCCATTTTAATGGTTACTGGCGCTCAAAGACATACGGATAAAGATTATACAGATGCATTGCCCGCCATATGCCACCTCCATGAGCCACCGGCTAGTTACACACCGCACGAAACGCGGCAAACAGTTGTTACTTTAGGTCGTGTCATCCCAATTCAGCTGCATTCATGCACGCATAACTCTTACTAAATTAATATGAGGAATAGTGTAATAATATTCTTTAACCGAATCAATTAATTTAATATTTCCCTTGCGATAGATTTTTCGTGGGTAAAATATCAATTAATATTAGTAAAAGAGAAGAGATCATTCAATTTAAACAGAAGTAATCTCAAAAGGTTTTCAATCGCTGAGGCGTAAGCAACGAAGCGAGACGGAAAATATCGCTGACCTATTTCCACTATAAATAGTATACTACTTTAATAGACCTAAACAGGTGCTACAGGTAACAGGTACAGGACCTAAAGAGAAGCTGGAATTTCGTAGCAGTTAAATTTTAATTCTAGATTAGTGCATGTTATCTTGCAGCCAAATCAGGCCTGCGCGACTGTTAAGGTTATTGTTAGAAATAATACAAGTTTTTTATGTCCGGTTAGGAGAGGCCAATGAGATTACGGCAACCGCTCTCACAGTATCCGGTGGCCCATGGAGGAGGGAGGTGGAAGAAGGACAACCTTACAGAGAGATACGCGTATCTGTAAAGTTACGCTCTCTTTGTCTTCCCTCAATCGACCAAATGAAGTTCAAACACCATAACCACAAAAACACCTTAAATACCCACCAGCTGTGCGGATGTCTATGAGCATTTCAGCGCCTACCGGAGCCTCACAAAGCAAACGTAGTCATACGAACACAGTCTTTTTAGGAAGAGCGTGCAGCAGAATTGTCCCGGCACGAGCGGGGGGNNGGGGGGGGGGGGTACCTAGGTCGCGTACACGAAACCGGCGTAAAGTAACAGCTGTGCTGTCGCGTTTTGTGCGGTGAAATTGAAGTCGGTGGCCCATGGAGGTGGGAGGAGGAAGGAGGGCAGCGCATCCGCATAAACTCTATACGGACGTCTTTCGGTGTCGGTAGTCCTGAAATGGAACCGACTGCTCATTTGTCACCTTATAGTTTATACTATAAAAAAGAAGTGAGCAACAGGTAGTGCCCCGCTCACATCGCGAAACGCTCAAACTAGAACCTTTATCAATCGGCGCAACAATAAGAAAAAGGTTAAAATGTTGTAACATTGATTTGCAAGCGTGTAGTGCAGTTATTACGTTTACGGTGTACACTGTTAACTACGCCGAGGTCGTCAGTTGAACCACTACTGTGAAATAACCTCCAAGAGATCTATACTATAGGCTATTTGACAGTATTAAAAATAAAAGATTATTGAATTTAATATTTAAATAAAATGATTTTTTAAGTCATTATGTTGTGAAATAATTTATAAATAATCAATATTTTTTTTAAACTATTTTTTTATATTTATTTTTATTCATAAGTCACGTGACACGAAACGACATGATTGTCAACGAAATTGCCGATGACTTAACACGTGGGTAAGAAATAGTAACCTGTCAAATGTTGATACAACTTGTCAAATGGTCTATTGTACAATATCCATTATTGAATGTAGAATAGTATTTTGAAGAAATCTGTTTATTTGGCGTTGCAGAGAAATACTTTTCGTATTTAGGTATTAAAGACAGATTGCTTGGGACGATGAGAAAAACTACATTTTTTCGTGAGTACGATTGGTACAGTAAAGTAAGGAGGTATGCCGCGTAGTTACAGGGGTCGCGGCTAAATATTAAAGGAGACGTTCCTAAATTGTATGAGCCCTGGGTGTACTCTTGTACAGCTAATGGCATAAAGGAAATACAATTTGAGCAACATTTACATAGTTTAAATCATGGATACATCTTCATTTCAGACGCCAAATAAATATAATCTTTCCATATTAAGCAACACTATGACATTAATAACAAAGGCGTCTTGTTTAGAACTCTGACGTTAGACGTACCTATCTGTCAAACAATTGACATTGCAAGTCATTGCAAGTCCCTCAATCGGCCACGAATCACAGCATTTTTAAAGTTAAATACAAATAAAGTATTTAATTTTAAAAATACTGTGATCAAACAATGATAATGAAACCTCATGGGATAAACTTTTTTTAGTATCACAGAATAATATAACACTTGTGTTGAAACGCGCCATCTTGACAAGTGTTGCCATTTAAAAGTAAAACTTGAATTTTTAGATGTTTCATGCATTTTATTTCGTGAGTTCAACGAACTTAATGTATTTTTTTAAATTCTACATATTTTTCTTTATTTATTGTTATCTGTACAAGAGTACACCTGAAATGGACCGTCTCCTTTGTTTATTATGTATGTACTACTTTGACGACCGTCTGATGCTGTGGTACAGAGCTTAATTATGCAGAGCATATTGCACAGAGGTCGCAGGTTCGAAACCCACCTAGCATCATGGATGTTTATTCTATGTATTATATGTATTTCTATAATTAAAATCTTAAATATACAGTAAGTTGTTACTACTACGTAACGTTAGCAATATTAATTCAATGTAAATAAACTTACGTTTCTTAAGTTTATAAAAAATTTTAAATATATTTCCGTTGTCTAGTACCCGTAACATCTTACGGTACCTACTAAGCAACGGAGCTAGGCAAACGTAACGTAAGCCCACAGATATTTCTATTATTATAATATTATAACATCCAATTATTAAATGTAGAGCAGTTGTTTTTGAGAAATTTGTTATTTGACGTTACGGGATTAGAGAAATACTTATTTCGCTCAGTCCACCGGAAACTCACACGCCGAACTAAATGCAATAGCACAGCTGTCACTTTACGTCGGTCTAAGCGAGAGGTTCCCCCCGGTCGTTCCGGTCAAATTCGGCTCCAAAGCAGCATAGCACATTACAAACGTACAGAATTGGACCCAAATGCTCAAGCCAGTTCAATATTAGGCACTCAGAATAATGTAAATAAAATTTGTGTATTCATTATCTGGCATGCAAAAATCAACTTGTATTTGAATAATATAGAAATTATTTGCATATATTTAAATAAGTAGGTAAATACAACCTAATTTTGTGTATTGAACGAAAATAATAATTTGTTTGATCATATCATTTGATCGTTATATGTGAATATATTTACCTACATACATTGTGATATAATATAATATAATTTGTTATATTATATGATATATAAAAAAATGTGTCACGATGTTTTATCAAGATAAGATAAGATAAAATACAATATCAAGATAAGGTCATACTACTGAACCGATCTTAATTATATTTTGTACAGATGTGTAGCTTAATAATTTAAAATTAAGTCTGTTATTGTTTCCACAGCAACGCGTGGACCGTTCAGCTAGTACCTACATGTTGGAGGCGAATAAGGTCAGGTCACTGTATGGTAATTGATGTTTTGGGATTAGAAATGCTAATATGGTACCCTTATTGATCAATACAATTGTCTAATGTGAATTGGCTAAAGTCTCATTGCAGCGGTTTCGGGCCGGCGCAGTCGAGGCCTCGTCACACGTAATAGTGACATTAATTGCCTTCGTCGTAGTAGGAGGTGCATTGCTTCATTGCAGCCAAATTAGACTCGCTCGTCCAGGTACAGCACGAACAACATCGCCTCTAAGTGTCAGCTATGTTGTCTGGTTTCTTGTAGTTTGTTTCCAATCGCTCAATGGAGGACCAGCCTACCAATGAATCAGAAGAAAGGAAGAAAGAAAGAAAGAAAGAAAGAAAGAATGAAAGAAAGAAAAACATTTATTTACTAAGAGACACACAAATTTAAAGTTACAGAGATTAAAAATTATAAAATGTTGTTTATAAATTATAAATCAGATGTTTATGGGCGTTGGTAACCACTACGAGGTTCCAACTGCTCGTTTGCTCACTCATACTATAGAAAGTGGCTGTCACGTTTTGGGCGGTGTGTAAGTAGCCGGTGGCCCTTGGAGGGAGGAGGAGTAAGGAGCAACTCATCTGTATACCTCTATCACGATGTCAATGGGCGTTGGTATTCATGCAGATGGCTCCGATTGCTCGTTTGCCCCCATACCATAAGGAAAGTGACAAACGCGTTGCGTGCGGCTTGTGCCATATTCGGTTGGTCCCAAAGCGAGCAATTGCTTTCCGTCCCGGTCCACAGGGACCAAAGGACCACCGAAAGCATTTCCTGTGAGACAAACGGTTCACATACCATCAGGTAATCTACTTCTCGTTTGATTTTCATCCTACTAATATTATAAATGCGAAAGTTTGTATGTCTGTTTGTTTGTTACTACTTCACACAGAAACGGCTGAACCGATTTTCATGAAATTTTGCACACACATATAGGAGACAACTTGGATTAACACATAGGATTTTCCCGAAAAAATGTTCCTATGGGATGCCACGGAATGATTTTCTATTTTCCACGGGATCGAAATTTACGCGGGTGAAACCGCGGGCCGCAGTTAGTTACAATATATTATTAAAACACGTGTAAACGTATGTAAATACAAATTTGTCTTTTATATCAGCTTAAAGTAAGGTTAACATTTGTTATATCTTAGTGATGTTAATATTTAACGATAAGATTTAATAGAACCCGTTTTAGACGTAATTAAAGCTTATAAAGTATGCTATTCACAGCTGATCTTATAAGAGATAAGTTCAATAATTCTTCTAATTTATGGGCACGGATGTCATTATCTACGATGCTCGTTTAGTATTTGTAATTATAGGGATATTTTTAGTATAAGGGGGCCAACGACCAGTCGGAGTCATTTTCATGACCGACAACATATAGATGCGTTGCCCTCCTTCCACGTCCCATCTCCATGGACCACGGGCTACTTACACACCGTACGAAACGCGACAGCACAGCTGTCACTTTACGCCGGTATCGTGTAAGCGAGAGGTACCCAGCCGTGCCGACCTGATTAGGCTACATGCATGGAACCTAACACTAAGAGTACCTCTTACTGATTTGATTCCTGTCAAATATTCCAGTATATCTAGTAGTCTAGTAATAGTATAGTCCTGTCAAAATCTTACCTCGAACACTGTATTAACTTTAAAGTTAAAATAATGATCATGATCATATGATGAAATGATTTATTTCGAGCTAAAAATATCGGTGCGTCATCATACACATTGTGTTTCAGTCTTCGACGACCCTTCTCAGAACCTTTTCTTAAAACCAGTTGTGTGATGAAACGAAAAGAGCTCGGAAACTTAAATTGTGTTGAAACTTAAATGATGTTGACTTGCGAATTCTGTATCAAAACTGTGTGATGAATTTGTTGCCTATTTTTAAGTTTTTTCTTTCTGTGTCCAACAGGGCAAACGAGTAGGTGGAGCAAATGTGACTACTGTCGTCCATAGATATCCGAATATTTGTTATGCAAGTTTGTTATACGTATTTTCTCTCATCTTCTTCCAATAGGTAACCGCTGTCTGTTTCACATGTAACTCTGAAAGATAATCTATTTTCATAGTATAGGAGGCAAACGATTAAAATTTAACCTAAATGCCATTTGTGGTGTATTTTTTATTGAATTGAAGCTGCCTGTTTAATATGAGCTCGTTAAAGTAGCAGTGGTGCGATCACATAGGTAATACTAATCTGTATTGGATTTACGAGTCTACGATTTCCGAGTTGTACAGGCTTTATATTAGATGCGAATAACCAGGGGCCAGCCGTCTTAAAAGTCCTTTAAAATACGCCTATGCTTAAAAATTAACGAAGAAAACTACAACTTTGTATGTACTTAAACGTATGAAGATACCTTCTTTGTCATAATATCAATAACAAATTCTTAACGTCTTATCTGTCGATTTTTGATAACACACAACAATTTCATCTCACAATTTATCCCACTCACGCCAAAGGAAGTACAACTTCAATATTTTCCACCACTGCCTTCGCTTCAACTGATACAGCGGTATATCATAATTTAATGAAACATTTCCACGGAAAATACAACCAGCTCAGTCCTGTTTGCTGTTAGTTATTGCAGTTGGCACTCGAAGCGCGGAGGGCAATCAGCCGTCGCGACGTTCATACAATGAGTCTGCGGTAATTAATTTTACACCCCATATCTCCAGTGAATTTCTTTTGATGATAATTTTATCTGCGGTTTGATTTTATTTCTTTAAAGAAATGTTACATGCTGTGGTGTGTGTTATTCTTTTTTAAATTATCTTTTTACATTATGTTTTATTATTAAGTGGTTATGTTCAGTAAGTGCACGTGAAATTGTGAATTATAATAAAAAAACCTAAAATAATTTTTTTTTATATTTTTACACTTCAGTAAAATAAATAAAAAAAAACCATGAAACGCGATGGAATAGCCGCCTGTTTCCGGGAGTATGTGAGCGCATTTATTTTCTCTGTTATTCACTACATATGTACCTACATATAAATATGAGTAAAAATGAATAAACTAAAAGCCTATCTATGCCAATCGACAACGCGTTTTCGAAGATATATCAAACAAGTTTTCACGCTACAAATAGTCCAGTCAATAAAGGCCAAAACCCCTAAAAAATTAGTAACTCGTCGAAATTTTGAGGGTTTGTTCAGGAGGGTTGAACAACTTACCGTGTGATTTTGCAGCGTTGTGGGGTGAACGGAAAGGGTTGAAAAGGGGTGAAAAGTGTTTTTTGTTTATAACATTGTTGAAAAAATTAGTAACACGCTGCAAACTTAGTATTATGTTGTTGTTACCGTTTTGTACAACGTATTAAGTTTGCAGCGTTGTGGGGTGATCGGAAAGGGTTGAAAAGGGGTAAAAAGTGTTTATTGTTAATAACATTGTCAAAAAAATTAGTAACACACAAACGGAACATTGTTTATTATTAAATAACAAAAACTTTTATTAATAAAAGGGGTAAAAAATGTAATTTGAAGTTGCGATTTGGACAACACGTTGTTGACATCGTTTTAAAACATTTTTCGACTTTGCAGTGTTTAACAACATACAGAACATTGTTTATTATTAGTAAATATTGTATTTCATCATATCCAGAGACAACTGCAACGTGTTTTTCTACCGAGATTTCAGCCGCATACAATTTTTTCCATGGAGTCACACGATTTTATAACTGTCTACTCTCTTGAAAGTGGGATAGCCCAAGGTAACCAGATTTTTGCAGATAAAATTAATTTAGTAACTATTCGAAAAGAAAAACTTCAATTAATTATTTACATTCATTAAAATATTATCCCGTGTATAATGGTATCCCAAGGGAAGTAAATATTTTTACCGATAAAAAATATTTTTTGTTACTCCAGATTAATTTAGGTATACACTATAGATATTATAGACAACCTAAATGCATCGAGTAGTTTTTGCGTGAAATAGTATAAATAATATACATATAATACTTTCACACAGATAGTCTGTGTGAAAGTATTATATGTATATTATATGTATCCGTATTTATAATATTAATATGATATGTGTCAATACTAATTTATATTAAAATACATGGTAAGAGTTTCTCTTTTTGTGCATATAGCGTGGGTGAAACCTACGCCGTTTTTTACAGCGTCGGTTGATTGGCAAACAGGTGCCGAAGCGCGGCAAAAAGTAGCCATCTCGTATGGATATCGGTGACTAAAATACGATAAAAACGACGCTCGATGTGTTCCAATAATGAGATCACCTGTGGGCAGAGGCAAAAAATTATGTCACATATATTATACTCCTCGTAAATGTATTATTACATATTACATATATGTATTACAAAATATATTGTGTGTACATGTGTATGTGAACAGATAAAAAATCATTAAATCCTACTATCCTACTAATTTTATAAAGGCGAAAGTTTGTGAGAATGTTTGTTACTCTTTCACACAAAAACTAATTAACTTTCATGAAACTTTACAGTAATATAGCTTTCATATCAGAATAACATAAGTTAAAATTTATAGGGATTTTTTATAATCCGAAATCCACGTGGGCGAAGCCGCAGGCGGAAGCTAGTATAATAAAAATCGTAGTTTAAGCGCTTTTTTTAAAGTCGAAAGTATAGGTTTTGACCTACATGTAGCTCGTGGAATACCATGTAAATAACAATAGTTATTTAGGTAATTATTTTCACCATAACGACATTTATGAAACATCTTAATATATATGTTACCGAAAATGTATGAAATCTAGGAATTCCGAAGCAATTTCGTACTCCTAAGCGACTGGACTTTTATTTTGGGCGCGTGTGTATGTCACTGAACTCCTAAACGACTGGACCGATTGGACTGGACGAAATTTTTTGTGTCTTGAAGGGGATTTGAGAATGTTTTAGATTCACAAATCAACCCGATAGATGGCACTGCAGTGACAGAATTTAAGGGTCAATTCACACCAAAAGCGCGGCGAAGGGCAGCGAAGCGGAGCGCACTTTCAGTGTCATATGAATTTAAGCTTTATTTTTATTACTATAGTACTTATTATCGAATTCTCGCGACTTCCGCGCGGATTCCAGCGACTGCTCGAGCATTCGCGGGAATCCGCGCGTCTCGTTCGAGTTTCTCATGCAACAATAAGTATTATTGTAATGATTATAAAGTTGAAATTCATATGACACATAAACTGCGCTCCGCTTCGCTGCCCTTCGCCGCGCTTTTGGTGTAAATTGACCCTAAGCCGGCGAAACTGTGGGGCAAAGCTAGTAAATATATAAACGTTTTCTTTTCATTTGATTAATTCTAATGTTGACTGAATTTGTAACCCTACACATCGTTACGATCATATCGCGAGAAGCAAAAACTGTTCACTACTTTTACTCTTCGTATTACAAGACGGGATAAAATATGTAGCAGAGAATCCCCAATGCATTATTTAGATGACCTATAAATATGGCTTATGATCAACATACAATATTTATTGCTTATTCTTTGTTATTTCCAAGCTGTTTCTTTGTGCTCCAGTTATTATGTACAATACAAGCTGTGCCACGCGAGTTCAACGGCGTAAAATCCAAGACATCTTTTGATTTTTCCGTGTAAGTTTTTTCCGTATAAATTCATTTAGTCAGAGTTAAGTCAAAAATCGTAGAGTAAATGTTGTTGTAAAAATGCAAGCTATATGTATCGTTGAGCTTGTTGGTGTTTTACAAATAACCATGTATATGTTTTAAAATTCCTAATTCCACTACCAAAATTGTTGTATATTTGGAGTGAAAGATTAACAATTATACCTACATATAAACTAGTAATATTAGTAGGCTTTACATACACAATACGCCCTTAGGCAGACAGATTTTATAGCAAATTAATTGTGAGCGGAAATAGGCATTTAAATTTTAGATAGTATAAAATTTTATGGGTCTCTCAGTCGATTGGGGGCATTTAATCATTTATGTTTAAACGATGGTTTAATTTATCTATAGGTACACATAATAAAACTGTATAAGATTTTTGTCTGTCTATCTGTAGTGCGGCATTCACGCAAAAACTTTTGAACGGATTTTGATGAACCGTTTTTATTATTTAGCTTCTAGTCTTTGGTAACATATTTCTATAATTTATCAATATTTATAATGCTGAAGTCGGTATCTCGACTTGAAATACACTATTGTAGAGTAAAGTAACTTGTTGACAATTCGGCATATAACATTACACGTTACCATGACAACATGTTATCCAGTAATGACAATACAACGTCTGTCGGGTCAGCTAGTCCTATATATAATGAAAGATAAGCCTCTAGGAGAATGTTGTGGTGTGTGATTGGGGTTAAAATTGTATGAAGCAATATTGCTCTTGGTTCTTTACTTAATTTAACTTCACTCCGACCTCGATCGTAGATATAAATATCTACGATCGAGGTCGGAGGAGATTGACATAAATTACACTGTTTGTTGATAAATTCTTTACATTATCCGAATCAGGGAGTAAATATGACGTTACTTTCTAAATGTATGCTTGTGGAAAGGAAAAACAACTCGATCGTTGTTTCCATGCTCTTTTAGCTCATTTGGTTTTCATAGGTTTACTTTTTTTAGAGATAAAGGTGAAATCAGGAGGCAAAGTCAGAAAAACATATCCCGTATTTGCTAACTCTTATTGTTATTAATACTATAAACTCTTAAATAGTCTATCGATCATTTCACGACACCGTTAAGAGATAAAGAGGTCCTTTTATTGCCGATCTTCCGATCTTTTTGCAATGGAACTAACGCTTATATAACTCTATCTAAGTAACACAAACGAATATTACGAGACGCTCCGACAATATTAAACAAGTTTTAAATTGTAAATATAAAAATGAATTGTGGGAAATTAGGATATAATTTATGGAATAATTTATTTTTAAAACTGGGGAGTTCGTGCTCCGCTGCCCCCAATAGCGCGGAGCCGACGGCGTAGAAACGTGGATCTCCAACTCATACGCTTTCCTATATGCTCTAAATATCATGATAATTTTACGTGAAACCGCTGAAGCTTGTATGGATAGTGCGACAGTCTATCGGTCAATCA
Organism: Calycopis cecrops; assembly: GCA_001625245.1. Taxonomy (NCBI): domain Eukaryota; kingdom Metazoa; phylum Arthropoda; class Insecta; order Lepidoptera; family Lycaenidae; genus Calycopis; species Calycopis cecrops. Next base: position 123,871 of record LUGF01025361.1, read on the forward strand.
CTTGTGCTATTCTTGTAACGTGCGATCCATTTTGATCAGAAAAATCAATACCAGATCATATTGTACGGATATAGAATATCGCATAGATAAATCTCGACTTACAGACAGCATAAAATTATAAAAATTAAAACTGGATATAAGGATAAGTAACTCAGTGAATTTAAACTATCGATAAAGATTCATCGATTTACTATGAGTTTTTATTTATATACGATGTCTACTTGATTTTTATGGACATTAAATGAGTTTTTGATAGCTTGTATTTATTAATTACAACCTTACCCGTGCTCGCACGGTTGTGTGTCGAAAATAAAATTCAACTTTAATAAAATATAGCTTCTTGGACACGTGTTCTCTAGTAGCTTTTTGATAGTGAAAGAATTTTCATAATCGGAGCATCTTTACTAAGTTTCTTCGTACAAACAACAAAGTTAGAAAGTTTACCATTATATTAGGTGTAGCTGGTTCACATAGACTACCAGAGGGCAAGCTGTTTCCGTAGCACTAAGTATAAGAGTTTGGCTTGGAGATTAGTCTAGCTTGTTTTTTTTCTGACGCAAGGAAAATGCATTTATGGACCTTCAAACTAGCCCTGGGTGAGTTTGAAGGGTGTAGCACAAGCACGGCACAAGCGTTCCTCTACAGACTAAAAACCCTGCGAAAGCCCTCGGCCGCTGTGACGTGGCTGTGGATCTATCCGATACAGGATACCCCAGCGAATGACCGGTTGCCTTTGAAAGAACGGTCTTCATCACGATGTTGATTTAACATATACCCATGACTACCGGCTGCTGCAGTGGTGATAGCTCGGGTAAGAGGAGCAAATTACGCCAGCGATCGCGTGTTCGAATCCCGCCTGGGTCATGGATGTTTATCTATGTATTATATATATTTATATGAAAAAAAAATCTTAAATACATAAAGTTTTTTAAATTTATCAACAATATTAAATATGATTCCGTTGTCTAGAGCCAACGCAACTTCTTACGGTACTTAGCACGGGACTAGGCTAACGTATATATTCACTGATATTATTTTTATTACTCATGTGTTGTAAGCTTGTCCAATTTGAGAGTTGAGTGGCAGAATATCGGTTACCTTCATTGACCGATACAATAATACAATAGCCGACAGATACAGCCTGTTAATTATGACTATGACGTCCTCTCACTATGAAAATTACCTTTAATTTTCGACAAACACTGCATGTAAATTTAGACAAACGCGGCACGCGTGTGGTCGTGACTATGAGTCGTGTATACGTGCAGGCGTGTGCGTGTGATTTGAATTTTTGATTGACATTTATGTCCCGAATCACTTCAATTACAACGACAAAGTAATCTTATATAT
>LUGF01025361.1:125414-138400 GCA_001625245.1 Calycopis cecrops
ATGGATTAAATCGCGGTTAATTTAATTATTTTATAAGCTCGTTTCAGAAGCTTTACAGCAACCTGCTGGTTGCTGAAAACGGGTCCACCGGGGACCATGGTAACATCAATTAAAGTTGTTTTATTGTAAGTATTCGCGCAAACTTAAGACATCATTATATGTATCGACTTATTATTTAATTGTGTAATCTTGTGCTTTTAAAAGCCTCAAAATATACATTTAAAGCTGTATAATTGCTGTGACACTTAAGATAACAGTTTGCTCTTGTCTTGAAGAATACCAAGTCTTTTCGGTTCGGGAACACCGAGGGTGGCAGCTTCAACTATGATGCTGTGCCTGGTAAGAATTGCATTGTATATATCAATCTGTCACGCAAAAACTACTAAATATATTTAGATGGCACGGATATATATTACATGCTGGAATAGATAAAATTAATTATAATCTCTAAAAACAGTGCTCTTCGGACATATTCTACGCGAATGAAACTGTGTAGCACAGCAACTCTCCGCTTAACTCTTTTTCGCACCTATCAGATCTAATTTGTTGTATTGTAAGGAAACAAATACGAAACAATGTTGGTACACAGCATCGTTATCATCTGTTTCATGAGCTGGATATAGATATATGTTTCGGAAAGCCAAGCTCACAGATTTGTTTTAACTGTAAGTACCTACTTATAAAATATATGTGCTTGATGACTGTCTCGCCTATGGGACTGCTGTCCTATACGAATAGGGAAAAGAGGAAATATAGAGTGCACTTGTGTCTCATACACTTAGGCACTATGATGATTATGCCTGCCATAGTTTTCGGTTGTTGTTTTTAGAAATTGTTTTTAATTACTAGGATAACAAAACCATTTTAACATGATCAAACCTCAAAATTATTTTAATCTCTTGATTTTTTTAACTATAGGAGAGTAGTAAGTATAAAACGGTAATAAAAATTGGATATACTTACTTATTCAAATAATTGTATCATGTTATATTTGGTCTGTTTTGTCTTCTATTTTTATGTAATGAAATATTTTTCGTATGCATTATTATATTAAAGGTATTTAAAATATCCCATATATTATATTTTTATTTATGTGGAAGAAGCTAGACGAGTGTGTAAGGATCGTAATATTATGGGATTTCTAGCCTATCTGTCTACCCTTTACGGAATTGGCTTGAAAAAAGTATAACCACCATATGCCATCTCGTTTCTTTATATTTTGCTTTAACTGTTTCTATATAAATAAGTTAATAAATAAATATTTTTTTATTCGTGGACACACACTGTATGAACACAAAATCAAAAAAAGCTACATGACAAAGATTATATAGATAATAGTGACATAAATGTCAGTAAAAAAAAAAACTAACAAATATGATAAAAAAAAAAACAAGTTCATAAATTATCTACAAAATAAAAAATAATTAAGGTAAGGCGTATACAAAATACAACACTTATATATAGTAAAGTATACAATATGTAATACTAATATCAGGACATATAATTATTGTATTTATCAAAGCCACTTCTATTCTCGTTTAATGTGTGCGTTTAATAAACCATCATGAATTTCCACGACTAAAATTATTTCACACTTATTAATAGCAGTGAGGTATTTTTCACGTTTTTTTTTCAATCGTCAAACATTTTCATTCACTTGAAATAACCTTAACACGTGTACTGTAGGCGGAGTGCTAACATACAGTATGATGTCATAAATATTAAAGTCACTTTGTCATACTCATTACTCGACACCGACAGCCTCTATTGACACAGTACTCTACTCCGCTTTAGTTATGCAAGCGAAATACAACCGGTCACTATTTACCATTTCCATTCATTCATAAATACACCTGTTTACCAAATACACGATAATACACAGACAGACGTGCGACATACAGTGAGGATTCATTTACCTGTTCAATTCCAATGCTTAAAGAAATGTCCACAAATCACTTAATCACTAAGTTATATTATTCACTTAGCACTTCACTACGGGTTTTTATCGGCGTTTAAGTACGCGTATGGTCATGGAACATGCGCGGGCGACACTACGAGAGCGGACGGAGGCTTTGCGCGGGAAGGCCCCCTCCCCCCTCCTCGCAAGGCTGCCCCGACGCAATGGCATTCCATCTGTGACGACAGCGTGCCCATTTATGTCGTTGGACATGGTCGGCCATACGGTGGCTTATTCTATACTTACGAGTAATTGTCACAAATCGCTGGGACTATAATGATGGCGCAGTGACCTCGCGCGGGGAGTGTTTCATGTACTTAGTGATTCACGGCCATATAAGTACATCTGCGTGACAAGCCGCCTCTTAGTCATCACAATCATCTGTCATCTGTACTGATGACCCATATACGCCCCACAGTTGGGCTCGGCTGTTCTCAAAATCTTTGTGAGTAATAAACTGTAGTCACCTAATGAGCCATATAGGTACGCCCCACGCGCGACGGTGGGATTCGCCTGTTCTCAAAGTTTTCGTGAGTAATAAGCTGTATTTATCTATACGCTGATCAATGCATGTTTGCGATCTTCATACATCGTAAAAATTATATAATTTATAATATAAAGGGGCAAACGAACACGTCGGAACCTTTTAATGAGTACTTACCAACACCCTTAAACATCCACATAATTTTTATGTAAACGTGGTTTCCCTTCCTCCTCCCCTCACTGGGCCACAGGAAACTTACCAACAAAGCGCTACAGCAAAGCGGTTCGATCGTGCCAGCAAATTCGTTTTAATGCAGCGTTTCTGATAAGAACTGAGATTAAAAATCTAAATGCCAATAACATTTTATAGCCACTTAGGGCCCATTTCGAGATTTACTGTAAGATTAAACGTAACTATGTGTTTAGTGGTTTGGAGCTATTTTCCCACTAATCTATATTATGTTGGCAGTTAAACCACACTGAAGGAAAAAAAATACATTATAGGTATGTTTAATTAAAAGATTCTTATCGAAAATCGTAATGAGCTGATAATCGTTTATGTACGTCACTTGAATAATATTTATTTTTTAATTTAAAATAATTTTAATATAAGTTATATTATAATTTTATTCCATAACTTATAAATAATATAATCCGCTCATAAAATATCGTTCGAGCTCGAACCAAAATCGTGCATAAAAATTAAAATGATTCCGGATTGCAATTTATCTAAACAAAATTAAAGTAAAATATTATCGTTTCACTAAAAATATAAATCAATTATAACTGACTTTAAAAAAAAACATTTAAAATGGGTTTTAAATCGACCCACAAGTAAGTTGTTCTAGTTTTATCTATTTATATTCTATTTCTTCTTATTCAGAAAAAAAATTGAGTAAGAGGTGTGCCACATTGCATTATTGCATGCAGCCATCTCGCTTACGTGTGTAAGAAGCCGGTGGCTACATGGAGGTGGGATGAGAAAGAAGGGCTCGAAAATGCCTCGGCCTTCTCATTTTCCCCCCTATTACTACTACTACTACTACTTTACTTTCAAAAACTTGATATGATAGTTCATAACACTGCATTTTGCAGGTCTATTGTTTTCATATTGTGGGTTCTGTTACCGCCATAGACGTGCATATGTGAATAATGTTATGGTATGGGTTAGTGTTTAAAGAAGGTTTTCTGATTTAAATTATTATTTTTCCTGATCCATGTTTAAATGATTTAGCATTTAAGAGCAGCAAATGCTTTCAGCATTTAAACATTTTGTCTGAAAAAATAATTTTGTACCTAAAAATTTTGATCTGACTTGAGTACGGTAATTATCATAACTCTCCTCATTCAGACAAATGTAAAACACCACTCAACCTAAAATTCAAAACGTTACACTTGACAACTACAATGACAATGTGACAAAGAACAAAGATAAGCACTTATTAAGTAGTCTAAATCTCTTTAGCAAATCAAGTTCAAAATTATGCAACAGATAACTAGAGTTGCCACAATTAATGATGAAATAACCGAATACCGAATATTCGGCGTAAGCCGCGGCCTAATGGCCGAGTATTCGGCAGCAGACGTTTTATTTGGAAACAGCTCGCCTAAATTGGACGGCAAACCCGAATGGTGGTCAGCAAACGCAAAATCATTCCCAGTACTGACGAAATTCGCTAGGGATTATCTATAGTCTCTTAGCAGTAGTCTATAGTAAAAGACTTTTTTCAGATATGGGCATTATTTATGAAGAAAAGCGCAATACACTCTCAATAAATACTGAAAAATTGGTTTTTATTCATAACATTGGTAGATTTTAGTATTAATTTAATATAGTCATTGTGATAATTTAATATAGGTACTGTGTAAAATATCGCATTTTTGAAGTAAAACTTCGTTACGCGCCTTTCCTAGGGGAGTAAGCAGGCGAGAGCGTTACAAAAATGTGCTGATCGCGCGAGGCGAGGAACGGATGTTGTCATTCAAATTCATATTTCAAATGTCAAAAAAAATTCAAAGAAACTTTTTGTATTTAAAAATAAATATCATATGACATGTTATGTTATTATAACTACGGAGATGAATTTGTGTACTATATCAATAATTAAGTTTTACTTCAGTCTAAAGCATACACTTTTTTATTTTATTTTCCATGATTAATTAGATAATTATTCGGCCGAGTAGTATCCAGTATTCGGCAGAATACCGAATAATAAAAAAGTGGCGGAATACTGAATAATGTCCGAATATTAATGGCTATATTAATCTATAAATAACATTTAGGTCATAGGAAACATTCATGTTGTTTGTATTACATTATCACATACAACCCGAACAAACAGTTATCAGATGCAAATTATATTGGAGATGGAGATTTAATGTGACGTGGGTTCTGTCCGCGGGTATTTGTTCACGCGCCTCTTATGCAACATTATTTATATTCCAGATCTTTGCCCATACTAGTTGACGCCTGCGACTTCACTGGTATGATTTATTTTTGTATTAGCTATTTGTTATTGCTGAGAGAATCGGACGAGAAATCGAAATAATTTGGTGACAACGGATGCCTACTTTCACCCCATCAATGTCTCTAAAATCTGAATTAACTGGTATAATAACACTTCCTACGATTTAAAACACGTCCTAAAATTTATATTTAATAATTTATACTTAATAATTAATATAAGCTGATGTATAGATAAAATAAATGTAAGCTAGAAATAATCTTCTTGTAAAAAAATTAAATAAATATTGCAAATAAATAGTTTTAGCTACGCTTAGCAACCAACCCTGGGAATAAAATATCGATGTTTTCATTAAGTTTATTTATAACCATTACACAAAACCCTGCCCTTGACGGAGTCACAACCCTTAACCGATATTACCTTCAATATTTTTACAGCCACCATACATAAAGAATAAGGAAAACTTAACCCTTTCGTGGGTGATGCCAAATGGATTTTCATGGCGACTGGAGCTATCACCTGTGGCCCGGCGAAGGGTCCCTTAGTTTATATAAATTTATTCACGATTTAGGGCGGACACATTTTCACGTTAAAAACCTTACATATCTTCGTGTTTCAATGTGTCCCTGACTTTTTTGGGAATTTCCTTCTTAAGCAAATTCAAAGCCCATGGTATGAAAAAAACATGAAGAATAAAATCAGGTAAAATTTCGTCTCTTGCTTACATTTAACTTTAAAATCATGTTCTTTCTTGTGGAGTATACTCCAGTCTCGTGTCGGAGAAAACTTACTCAGTTTTTTCGTCTTTTTTTTAGTAAAAAGGGCAATCACTTCTGTGATCCAGTTGACACGGCATCATCAGGTACGTAAATTTTTCCCGCTTCTCTTGTAGTTTAATGAAATGAAGGTGCATTCGATACTAATGAGTACCTATCTTGTTTTTCACCAGGCAGCTTTACCTTGTGTTGCGTTTCATGATTTTTGTGGGAGAAGGGTGACTGTACGTCTCGTCAATTCTGGCGTAGGAGAAGATCTGGCGTTGGCCCACCATACATTCCCACCGCTGCTACTTCTGTGTCGCCAGGATCGAAAGCGGCAACCACACTTTGACCCTTTGATATGATCGCAGGGAGCCCGAGGGAAAAGATTAAATCTGTCTTGTGACCCGCAACGAATTTAATCAGAAGAAAGTAGGAGTAGGAAATAATTCCAATTTCCCTCCCTAATGAAGGCGGGAGACAGTACAAGATTGCAGTGATTTAAATAAGCCAAGAAAGTAGAATGAGCAGCCAGGTGAAGCCCGGCTACTATGCACCATGGAAATATAAATAAATGAATTGATATGGATATTTTGTTGTTATCAGGGGTATTATTATGATTGAATTATAATTATTTGCTGCCAGTAATATTTATGACAAAATTGTTTGAACGAAAATGAAAGTTCCCTAAACTGACCACGAGGTCGCTATAATAGACTACACCAGTAACACTACGAATGTTATCAAGCATTACATTTCTCTCAGCTTGCCAAAGACTACACTCCCATAGGATGTGATGTGCGGTTTGTTCATGTTCGTTGCCTTCTATTGAGCAATCACAGAAGGATGACGGTACCAGTTTAAAATTAAAGAGTTTCTTTTACAATTGCCGTAACTAGTTAAAAACTGAGAAACGTAATGATCAACTTTGAGCCAGGGTTTTGATAATCGTTCTTGCACGCACGGAAAAAAGTTATATAAGTCACGACCTTTAGTTGTAATAGACCAACAATGTTACCATTCATTAATTAAGTTTTAGGTGGTTACATCTATTGGATTAAATGGTTTTGTTATCTTCTGTCTGTCTTGGGGTCCTAAAATGGCGTAGGAAAGCATCAAAAGGCTCGTATTACTGAGTAGAAGCTGAAACATATATTAACATGAACAAAATCGCGGGCACAAGCTAGCAATATACCTACCGAGAAGGTGTAAACTGGACAAACAAGTGAACAATAGGTATAAGTTATCATAATTGTTTTAAACAAGTGAACAAAAGGTATGCCTAAGTGATCATAATTGTTTTGTGTTATACAATATACTTGTTGTTGTGTTTCTTCCTGGACAAATATCTCAACGAGCGCCGAGACGTCCGCCTCCCTGTTGCTCATATTCAACCTGATTATATTATATAACAATAATGCTCTTGTGACTTAAATCCGGTTACGGTCATCTCATTAGATTCTCTCTTATAATTACGGTACATGGTGGAGCATGTTATGTTGTATGGTGGAGCATAATATGGTGTATGGTGGAACATAAATTATGGTGCACAAATGTGTGGGCATACACAAGCGCACTCTCTGTTTTTCAATTCTGGGAGATATGAGAATCTCCTAGGCCCGGGCTGTGTCGCCAATATCGCGACATTCAACTATTTCTTAGAAATAAAAAAATAGAAATAGAAATAAATTTAATGAAATTTACTATTGAAATAATTCCCATAACGCTTTTTTTACTCTCCCTAGTCTCCAACCGTACCGTATCGTAATCTTCAGCTGCAGCAAAAAGCACAATGAAGCAATGCAATAAGATTACAACAAAACAACTTCAACGGATTTTATCGCGGTTTATTTAATTATTTAACAAGCTCAAGGTCTCGGTGGACTTATACGTGACAATGGATGCTTTAAACTTCTGAAACGTCGGACTTGTTAAATAATTAATTAATTAATAATTAAATAAATAAACCGCGATAAAATCCGTTAAATTTATATTATTGTAATGAATATTCGCGTAAACTTAAGACAATAACTATTATAATAATATTTTGCTTTTACTAGCTATTATTACAACTAGGCATATTGTGTGATAAAAGAAAAGATTTTCTTCCGGCATACATTGGGTCGATTTTCTTTTTTCTGTTTCCGATTGACTTTCCATTTGTTCACGTCGACAGATTTGCTGGAGCGGACGAGCGCCTTGTTTTATCCCTCGAGAAAAAAAAACCATTTTTATATCTGTGACGATATTTTTTTTAAATTTTTAATATCTATGGACTTATTACACTACGTTAGCCTAGCCCCGTGCTATGTTCTTGTTTTACAAGCACTAGACAACGGGAATATATTTAATATGTTTTATACATATAAGAAATTTTATATTTAAGTATATAAGATTTTTACTATATAAATACATATAATACATAGTTAAACATCTATGACCTAGGCGGGATACGTACCCGTGACTTCTGGCGCGCTATTTGCTCCGTTTGTCCGAGCTGTGTACCACTGCGCCAGCCGGTAGATAATATGAATGCAAATTTTATATTTTAAAAATTAAATGGTTCCAGGCAACACTTGCACACTTGCTTGATAATAAAAAGGAATACTTAAAATATGCGGACATTTAATGTAAAATAGGCGATGACTTTCTACAGATTTCATCATGAAGTAAGAAGCCAAAGGAGTACTATCATCATCGAAGTACATATTCCATCAGCTGTCAACTATCCAGTATTATGTCAGTATAATCTGCCAAAAAACCGAGGGAAATAATGTTTTTCGTGTGCATGTATATATGTATGTATGTAAAATTCTAAACACACGGAACATCTCGAGATTTCTCGTTAGATTTATCTTAATTACATGTGTGATAACTAGATACATTAAAATATATCTTAAGAATTCTGGTTTCATGTTTTTAATCTTGGTGGTATTACGACTGAAGGCAATTAGTATATCGTTCAATTTTAGATAATTCCGTTTTTGACTATGACTTCATACGCATAGAATGTAGAATTACATTTAGATATAAAAGTATAGGTACGTTAAAATGTACTGGATATTTGAGCATAATTATTTTATTTATAACCGCTGTTATACTGCTTGTTGTTGCTACGCCACCAACAGATACGTCATCATGGACTATCATAGCAATATATAAAAATCATTGGAATGACAGTGGCGCCATCCATCGAAAATTGGCGTACCAACTTAGAAACCTACGTAGGCGCATTCAAAACAACTTTAGTAAAGATAATCATATTCATAAATGCATTATCCCAGTGATTCTCAACCTTTTTTTTGTTGCGGCACATATTGAACGATTTCAAAATTTGGCGGCACACAAAGAATAAGATAAAATATAAAAAAATTCGTTGCAAAGCAAGTAATAAAATAGTTTATTTCTTTGTGGATTTAAATATATATTCATTTAATTTTTTTTTCTTTATAACTGATATTATTTAATAAAATTAACATTATTATATATGTATTTGCAACATTTGGCGGCACACAAAAGTGCCGCAGCACAGTGGTTGAGAATCACTGCTTATGCATTACGATTCTAGAAATGACATACAGACAAATACTCATTTATTTATATATTTAGATAATAAATTCGTGTCCGTGAAACAATGGAAATACACATACAAAATTTCAACCCAATCGGACGTTTAGAAGTTGATATACTGACAGCAGCGTCAGCTACCGGATGTAATTGTATTTTTTAGCATCCAGGAAACCATCGAAATACCCATATGAAACCCAATCGGTTCAGCCGTTTAGAAACCTATCCGTTTTCCAATGGGAATGAAGCATTTTCTCTTGGTAAGAAATAGCCTATGTTATGTTATATTTGATAATGTAGCATTCAAATGGTGAAAGAATTTTTGATATCGGTCCAGTACTTTCGGAGCCTATTCGTTACATACAAACTCACACAATCAAATCTTTACTCTTTATAATATTCGTACAGATTAATATACTATATTTTCTACATATATTTCTTATTTAGAAAATGTAGACCTTATTATACCGTATTTGAAAATAAGTTTAAAATTATGTTTCGGCCCCGTGGAAATATGGAGATGACAAATTTTCCTATATTTTAGATCTACCCAATAGGCACACAAAACTTCATGAGAATTGGTCTAGCCGGAGGCGTATGGTAACTAACATTGTGACACGAGAATTGTATATATAACTAGCTGCCCGACAGACGTTGTCTTGTTATTATTGGAGAATATGTTGGTAATGTGTTATGTTATGTGGCCGAATTGATAACCCGTTACTCTACCCAACAATATCGTATGTTCAAGATACCGACTGCAATACCATCTGTCGTACTGATTTGTGAATCTAAACTATTCTCAAACGCCTTTTAACACACACACAAACTGTTGTCAAAATCAGCCCAGCCGTCTACAACAGGATCCCTCCAGTGACAGGCTGGCCTCGGTGAAAATACAAGACTTCTCCTCCTTGGAAGCTGTCCATCCTGACTCCCAGATCCCAACGCTCCAAAGAAGCACGACCAGAACTTTTGCACCTACAGTTACATATGTTTTTAACACGTACAGATACCAGCTGCAGTTTTATTATAGGTTAGAATGAACACAAGGATTATTGTGTGACTCGCGCGTGGCCTCGGCCGGACGTACCACACGATGCACCGTGAATATCCATATTATGTTAATAAAACGAGCCGCCGTGAGAACACAAGCGCCGCGCATCATACGCCCTCCACTCAACTGTGTCGCAATCATGCTAATATTATTAATGCGTATGTTTGTCATAGACTAAATAAAAAGTACTTTTTATTTAGTCTATGATGTTTGTATGTTTGAAAATCTTTTACTCAAAAACTATTAGACGGATCTCGTTGAGATTGTCACCGTTATAGAACACAATCTGGAATTACATAAAACTTTCTTGTGTCACGAAAAAAATGGTGGTAAGCCAGACTAAGATCAGCTCAGCTGAGGTGTCCTCCACGCGCCCGTCTGAATCAGCAGACTTCGGCGTAGATTGGGACGTCGTCGGGCGACTTCGTTTCCAAAAAAGCTTACTCTAGGTTACATAATTCCGGAGTAAGTGATTACTGTGCTGTCGCATCCCAGTGGAGAGAATCCTAGTGTACTCTCTCAACTTGTGACCATTAAATGGATAGGGTTTAGGAGAGTGAATCGTTAGCATAGCCTTTGTTTGTATGGATGTCTTTTACGGATAAGTTAAAGGAGCGAAATAGACGTTGCGCTATTTACGTTGGTATACCGTTTTTCTCCGTTACTGTTTCTCGACGTTTTACTCCTTGCATATTTTGCATACTACGGGTGTTGTATCGTTTCATATCGAGTAAACTCCCAAAACATTATCCACTAATGTAAGGATCAAGCTTAAGCTTAGACTGCCACGCTAACTAGTGGCTGAAATGTGAACTGAATGCTGGCAAATTTTTGTTTGTACGTATGATATGACATATGTCAACATGTCATTGTCTTTTGGGTAGTGATTTACTAGCGCTTCATTCCTAAAATGATCACTAGGGCGGCGAAAGTGCTGCCTCTATGTTTCGTGCAGGGTCCCTATTAAACTTCAAGATGGCAGATTTCGTGTTAATCACATCCGACAACTATATATAGTATGTTAAGATCCATGAAATTATCTGCTATGTTAGGGCAAGTCAAACTAAAAGATCAAGAAATCCAAAAATAAAAAATGCTCAAATGCTGAAAATAAATTTGTCATGAACGATGTAAATTCCACCGCATATTTCCATCTAACCGATACTTTTGAAAACATATTATTATTAATGCAACAAATTGAAATATTGAAATACAAATTGAATCTTCATAGCCAGAGCCGCAGGTGAAACATTTCAAGAGAAATTCTTCGATAAATAAGAAATGGAATGAGTTTGTGAGTGAACCAAAACTGCACCTCCAGCTAATACCATGTCTTCGAGTGCACACCTGCACATTTATAAAAATTCCGTAGAAGTTCGGGATAAAAAGGAATAAATTATTCAGAGATAAGTTCAATGTTTTCAAAGATGAGTTTATTTAAGTCTTCATTCATCATTATTAGCAGCCAGAAGTCGTCTACTGCTGGACCAAGGCCTCCACCAGATAGTGTTACAGGTCACGGAAACAACCTGCTTGTTTCCAGTCCAGTCCAGGTAGGAGGCCGCACAACACTTTACTTTCCGGCCCGGGGACACCCCTCGACAACCTTTATTCCCCAGTGGTTGTCAGTTCTGCGGGCAATGTGTCCTGCGCATGCTTCTGCTTGCCGACTCTCAGAGCTATGTTGGGTACCCTGGTTCTCTTGCGGATCTCCGACCTTCTCACCTTATCTCACAGAGGAACTCGAACGACTCTGAGCTGACATAAGATGCCACCATTTTAAAGTAAGATTTATATAGCTCAGCCTATGGTAAAATTTTTAGAAGATTTTTTTCTAATTACAGAACTATTTTAACGGCTTATATCGCGGTTTATTTAGATATCTCACCCCACGATACATTACAACACTCTGGTTGCGGTCACATTTATCATGATTGTTAGTTCATTACATTAAAATGCTTTTAGTGAATTGTCGAGGTTTATTTAGATATTACACTTCACTGGTTCACTACGGACTGTAACGTATACATTCGCAAATCGCAATAGGTGCAGAGTGGTAAAAGTTTCCGAACATCTGGTTATGAACTGGTTCCAATTTTTGAGGTTTTTTTGTCAATTCATCTTAGTGATGTCATTTTGGATTGCCATTCTATATTTTTCGCGGTGGATTATATTTATAATAAATAAGTTAGTTGTTTTATTGTAGACTATTAAACTATATATTCTTTACTCTACGTGTACCCAAAAAAACTTCTTTTTAGTATAACAGCTAGTCGTCCCATGTCCACTTCTTTGGGCGTTTAAAATAAAAAAATAAAAAACTTTTGTATTAGTGAAGGAATGGCTAAAATTGGGCGAGTATTTTTGAAGCCTATTCAATACAAATGAACAAAAATGTATATATCAAATCTACATATAATAAGTACTATTAGATTATAAGAATGACCTTAAAGTGTGCTGATGTAATACGTGCTGTATCTAGTTTTGATAAGGGAACTAGAATACTTGTACGATTTGCACGTTGTTCCATTTGTCGTACAATGTTGTCGAGGCAACTATTCTGTAACTGTTTTTGTGTTAAGTCGTTGATGTTTGTTATCCAACACGTCGATTCACAACTTCTTTTTCTCAAATTTTAATATATTTGTTTTATATATTTGAACGTTTCATGTATATCCGCGTTAATCTACGAAATTGGA
>LUGF01025361.1:142583-158125 GCA_001625245.1 Calycopis cecrops
AACATAAAATATATTCTTAATCGAATAGAACATTATTTAGAAGTAATTGTCTCATAAAATTATATTCTATCTACTAAGCGCTAAAGCGGTTGCAGATCAGATGTACTTAAGTGACCTGTCTGTGTAAAGTCTAGACGAGACACTTTGAATTTTTAAACTCCAACTTTTTAAGGACAGAAATAAGAAAATAATAATATTTTTATCATAGCAATGGAGGAATGAAGTTATGGCAGACCATGTTAAATGGGGCTTGAACTAAATGAACTTAAATATACTGTTTACGGGTTCAGAAAGAGAACGGAGAGGCATAAGCATTAAAATTATAAAATATCTTGAAAATGGGACATTCTATTCTAATTATGACCCGGATATAGGTAAAGTTATATAAAAATTTATATAAAATATATAGTTTATATAAAAAAAATATAAAAAAAGAGTCTCTGTCACTTGATTAATAAATATAATAAAAAAAATATATGGTATATATACAGTTTATTCCTCACTTGTAACTAAAAAATCATCTAGTAGTTTAGGTAGATACTATATTTTAATCTGTAGTGACTCTATTTCTTGTTTGTAGCCGACTATCAAAGTGTACTGAGCTTGAACAGGACGAAATACTTATAGTAGTTTGATTTTACAGATATTTGTATTAAGGTTTATCCGCTATAACCAGTTGCTAGTCAGTTTCGCGTTCTGTCGAAAATTGGTCGTATCATCTGAGAAAGCTTCGTAGGCGCATTCAGAACAACTTTATTTCATATCATCACATTCTCAAATGCATTATGCATTACGATTCTAGAAATGACATACAGACAAACTTTCATTTTTATATTATACATATAGATAATACATTCGTATCTGTGAACAATGGAAATACGCATACAAAATTTCAATCCAATCGGTCAAGACCTTTTGTAGTTGACATACCGACAGCAGCACGACCTACCGGATCCAATTGTATTTTTAAGCATCCTTGAAACCATCAAAATACCCATATAAAATTTTAACCCAATCGGTTCAGCCGTTTAGCCCAATCGGTTACACGTTTTCCCATAGGAATGAAGCATTTTCCCGAGGTAAAAAATAGCCTATGCTAATCTGTGATAATGCAGCATTCAAATGGTAAAAGAATTTTTGAAATCGGTTCAGTACTTTCGGAGCCTATTCGTTACCTATAAACACACACACACACAATCAAATCTTCTCTCTCAATAATATTAGTATAGAAATACATATAATTACATAGATAAATGTCCACGACATAGGGATTCGAAACCGCGACCCGTGATGCAAAATGTTCCGCTTATCCGAGCTCTGTACCATCGGGCCGCGGTTGTCTTGACTAGAATGCTCTGTTAATATATAGGGGATATCCAGATATTCCCGACTCGACCTCACATAATTATGTCGGTCAATATTATCAGCCGGAAGGCTCCATTGCTGGATATGGGCCACTCATAAAGAACGTTACAGGTCGCTGTCGCTAGAGGCTCGTCGCTCGTCGCTACACCTTCATCAAGTCGTCAGTTCACGCGGCGTTCGTCAGACCATCAAATAATTCGTCTTTTACTGCGGGTCCGCCACTCTGGAAACTATCTACTCCAAATGTTATAGATTTTGCAAGAGGTGGTAATGGGTAGGTTTATGTGGCCCATCAATTGTTGATTTTTGACCGATGTCGATTACTGTGCTGGGTATTTTGAGGACATTCGAATTTGGTATCATATCTCGATAAATATGAAGTAGGCGCCGAAAGTCAGTTAAAATCAACAATTAATATTCACACTGCTCGTATATTTCGTATTTTAAACTTAAAATAATAAATATCAATTAAACTCAAACATGGAAAATGTTTTTACATCGTTTTACATCTTACTTTACAATTAGAATCTCCTATCTATAGGATTTTATGTTCTGGCGTCCCTTTTAGGCGACTTTTACGAGCAGCCAGTATCAATGACAATAAAAAACAATTGTACAAACGATTCGTTCGTATATGGCTACAGCGACAAGGCGCGAGATAACAAAAGCAATTAAATACAGATCAAAATGATATAATCCGCTGACTGGCCTCTTGATTTATTCCAAGTCCTATATAAATCCTACAAGACTCGAGCCTCTCGGCTCACTCAAATATTTATTTAATTTAAGACACTGGAATGGCAGCCATTAACTGACGACTGGACCGCTTGTCTACAACGAGGCGAAGAAAAGTTTTGCTTAAAATATGCGTCAGAACAAATTAAATATTTCATTTTAAGTGAATATAGCGCTGTCCGTCAACTTAAGAGCTTGGAAATGACGAATTGAGATCAGGCGATGTCTTGATGGATTGACGTTTTAAGCGAAACCATGATATAGTTTTAACGTCGAGTAGACCTACCGAAGTGAAATAGTATTAGTAAATTTATTTATTTTTCTCAATAAATTACAGGTTAGCTTACTTACACTTGGTAGCTAAATAATGTTAAGAACATAAATATTTGTGGAAGAATGGAGCCCAAATTAGATTGAGATCTGTATCTTGGGTTCCGTGCCTCCCTGACGCAGACATTTTGTATCAGCTTGTTACTGAATAATTGAAACTACATTAACAATTGTTATGTTAAGAAAAGGATCTCTAAAAATGTTATCTCTAAGTAAGTCTCTATAGAGGTGAGCCACGGTAATCTAAATACGACTATGACATTATTATAGGAGCAGACAAAAGAGCAGAAGCTGGGGCAAGGGGCAAGGTTGGGCGCCTCTTCCTATTGCACCATCCCGAAGTTGCTGGGGTGGTCTTGTGGCGTGGGAGAACCACTCTCTGGCGGTGGCGTTGAGACCGAGTAGCCGACCCTGTACTTCGATGATTAAAACTGTTAATAATTCTACGAGTTGTCCCCTAACTACGGGACAACTAACCAGAAGCTGCGTTTATGACAGTCGGAGTACCTGTTTGTGTGGTATTCGGAACTGTCTTACGCCACGAGTCCCTAACACCCTTAAGAGGTAGTGCCACGCTGCATTGTAGCTGAATTAGGCCGGAACAACCAGAGAGGTATCTCTCGCTTACACGATACCGGTGCAACGTCACAGCTGTCGCTTTTCATGCGGTGTGTACCGGTTCATGAAGTGGGAGGAGGAAGGAGAGCAACTCCATCTTTGTAACCTCTAGGCGGATGTCTAAGAGCGTTGCTAATCATTCAAATGCCTCCGAATGCTCGCTTGTCCCTCTATACTATAAAAAAACCACCAGAACCCACCTAGGGCTGTTCATCGCGTAAAAGAGGTTCACCGCGTAATCGAAAGAACACAAGCTTTCGGAAAAACGTTTACTGCCCTATTAAGTGAGAATAGCTATGACATCATAGCCATGTACTTATTTATGACGTCATAACCAAGTCTTAGCTATGACTCCATAGCCATGTACTTTACTCAAGTATGATTGCAGAAATACAATATTGCATATGGTTGCAATAAACAGGTTTGGACACCGAACCTGATTAGCAGGAAGAAGTCACCCGCACTGTTGCTCTTGTGTGACGGTGTCTCTCTATACCAAGTGACGCTCTAGAGTTCTAGACTTAACACAAAGATCTGCACAGTTTTAATTCACAGTCCTACAGTAACTATAGGGATTTAGTGCCCGCGGCGAAACTACGCACTGTGCTGTTTCCCCGTGGTGACAAACCGAAGACCCACTAAAACCATCGCCGCCTATACGAAACCTGATCTGTTGGACCCTCATAAGGCATCTGACAAAGTGCAGCCTAAATCTACACGAACCTATAATAAAACTGCAACTTAACTGTTCTGTGGGACATATTTATAAGGGAATTGAAAAACCGTGTATCAGCGGTGTATGGAGCCAGGCAGTTGTAGCACATGTAACTTTCGCCAGAGCTACTGACTTGCAACTGAATAAGGCTGGCAACGAGAAGACATCTCTCGCTCACGTGATACCGCAGTAAATTTGAAGCTACGCTGTGAGTTTCGATCTTACGTTTGTGAGTTTCCGGTGACCCATTTAGAAAAGAACTGAATAAGAGCACTGCAAAACAAGTAGGTATGAGGATCTCTAAGGACATCGGTGGTCACCAATTGCCCAAACTGCTCGATCGATAATATTAAAATCTAGCAAAACCATAGCTATATAATTAAGCTATCACACATAATATTTTTAGAAGCTGGATCACTATTTTCGGTACTTTAAACTTGTCGAATAGTTCATATAATTACAATACTGTTAGCAATAATAATACTAAACAATACCGACAGAACCAACCGACATCTTGTTTGCTAATGGTTTTAACTCGGACTCCATCGATTAACGTTCGACTCGGCGGCTCGTACTAAGTCGTCTAACGTAAACACGCGGTAACCGGACCACCTAACTACTGTTAAGTAAGCTGAACTAGAGCTGAGTACATAATAACGTGTATCTACTTAGGCTTTAGGTTTATACTACACTTAGAAAAGATTATATAAGACCTTTGATTAAGTAATATGCAATATGTAATTAAGGTATAAGACTAGAAAAAAGTGAAAACTAAGCGTAAGGCTAAATGGACAATTCCGAGACGGGCGTCAGCGACAGGCGACAGCGACTGCCGACAGCCACAGGCGACAGCGACAGGCGACAGCGACAGGTGACAGCGACAGGCGACAGCGACAGGCGACAGCGACACTTTGCCGGCGACACCGCTGGTTTCTATGAATCTCTATGAATCCAGCGCGATGTCGCCGGGGAAGTGTCGCTGTCGCCTGTCGCTGTCGCCCGTCTCGGAACTGTATCTTTAAGCAGATTTTTGTCCGCATAAGTGACTTATTATTAGTTATATTATAATTTGGTCTTCGGAATTAAATGTTCAACCTAACACAACAACAATTCAGTAATATTTTTTTTGTTAGATAAGAGGCAAACAGCAGATAATAGAGTACTTGTATCCTATTGCTGACAGATCCGAGGCACATTAATATAGGCGGCCTATAACATGCGCAAAACCCGCGGTTTTGAGAGCATGTTCTCAACCTCTTTGATAAGAGTAGATTATTGTCTTGAAGAACATTTTGTCGTATTGGTTCGGAAATACCGACGGTGGCAGCGGGTCCCACAACGATGTTGTGCGTGTTAAGAAAATGCTACTGATTTGCGCAGTTGTGGACTTTGGAATATCAACGGGGTGAGGTGGAACATGGAATTCTGCCGCATTGTCCGAAAGTGGAATTCCACTTACATTCACTTCCACCGGCAATTGCCGCTGCAGGTATTAAACAACTTCTCGAAACTAACACGGCAAAGAATGCAAAACTAGCTAACACACTTTTACATTACCTAAAGAAAATCTATCAGAAAGATACAACTTTTGGACTTAGAAATGACGAGCATAATAAATTTATAGTAAACACTAATTAAAAACTATTTGCACACCAAGTTGGGCGAAGTTAGTTGCTGAACAAGCCCGGTTTACAGCTTTCCTTTACCAGTGACTTTATGGTAATGAAGTCTCATGATGGAGCTCAAAATTTGCTCGTGATATTGCGAAATTAATACAGCATATTTTATAAGCATTTTTGATGCCGTAAAGTTTATTATTTAAATTACTGTGAGGCTAAATATCTTATTCTCGTTACATTGTGGAAAATTCCCCGATGGTCCCGAGCCGACTCTGGTCACGGCTGACTCACGGCTGGTGTAACCCAGTCGAAACGTCGCGTCGGGCAAAGGTATATATTTTGGCCTTTAATTTTTACCGTGTTAAAAGCCGTAAAGTAATTACAATATGCGTAATAAACACGAAAGTCTCAAACAAATATTATTATCTATACTAATATTATTTAGATGAAAGATTTATTTGTGTGTGTGTGGGTCCCGAATCGGAAGAGATTCGGCAGCTCAACACACACAACACAGCTCTTGCCCGCGTTCTCTTGTTTGCAAGATAAATTGCTCCAGAGACCATGTTGTGTGATATGAATTAAATGTATAACGTTAGCATGGCCCTATCGTCCAGTTCTAAAGGAGTTTTATGACAAATATCACCCAAATCAGAAGCGTGTTCAGTTTAACGATCCAAAATCTATAAAATAGGCCACAATCTATTTACCTCTACTCAATTTATTATTTTTAGAATACTAAATGCGAAGGAAAATGAGTGTCTGGCGGCGCAAGTCGGCCGAGAGGAAATTTAATTATATTTTTCCTGTTACGTGAAGTGCCGCGAATTAAAATTTATTGTCAGAATGGCAATATTGTGGATGGAGATTGTTTGTAATATTTAATTTATTGCGTATGTGTTTAATGTATTTACTGAACCCGCCGTTGCGTATGCATCACGCACACTTTTTAGATAAAACTCTTTTAGCTTTATTTCGTAGATACTTAATATAGATAAACAGAAGCCACGTTTATATTTTTCACACTCAACCGCTATAGTTGCAAGCTGTAATTTGTTGTGGGTATGTAGATTTATCAAGGCAAGTACAATTTTTTGTTAGAGGTAAGTATTCCCCCTCTATCCTCCCAGTGCACAGTGGTTAAACATGGACGCATGAAAAAAAATTACAACAGTAGTATATATTATAATGAAATTTAAAGAAAAACTATCACAACTGATTAGGGAGTAAAAACTGAAAAGTTATAGGCGCTACCAATTTATAAAATACACTCGGAAATGTAAAATTTCATATAAATTTTATTGAAAATTAGTTGATAATTGTTAATTACGTTAAAAATGACGTTTTTTATGTAATTTACGAATTACGTAATGCTAAAAAAACAAATTTTCATAAAGGAAAGTAAGCGTAGCAAGTGTACATAAATTATCTATTTATTATAACATCATTCATTTGCTCCATAATTTCATAGACTAATTTAAGAATATAATTTTAATGGGGGTCTTCGAAATGGTAATTCTAGGCACAAAATATTTTATAAGAACAACGACTTTATGACAATTTCATTATGTAATAAATATAAATAAACAAATTATTAATCTTTTACTGTATTAAATAATTATGGATCGGCTAAGATTCTGGACACGTGCGCGCCTAAATACAACTTTGACAAGTTCATATTTCATCTCACATTGACGTCTTCGACAGGCGACGGCGACAAAAATAAATTCACAACGTACAAATGTAAACGTAAAACACACTTCAAACAAGATTCATTTTCGATATTTAAGCGAATTTTTATTCTAATCTGATAACTCATGCTTAGGGCAAGTAAAAGAGTTTTATAACTTTATTAGCCTCACAACCAAAAAATTTTGTAGTACACTTTCCTGAAAAATCTCATCTCATCTTTAGACTTGGGCTTTGTTTTTATTTTATTTTTTTTTATAAAATAGTAAATATATTTCTAGATGTGTATACAAAAAATCTCGTAAATCATTAATAAAGCTATACTTTTACGTTCTATAATATATAAATAACAATTAAATGAGATTGCAAAATTAAGTTCAGATAAACAAAACTGACAGAAATAGCGAGCACTTTCGCATCTGTCTAGAAGCAAAAAAGAGTGAGTTATGCGCTCTAAACAAATAAAGCAAATTTACGAAGCAGTAAGTTTATTTTACGACAAAAAGTATTGTATGTCTAGACTAAACGTTAGTGTCTGTGGACGAAGACAGCTGTCGTGCCGTTCATCCAGAGCGCCAGACTCGACGGAGGATTTTCCAAGCTCATATTATTTGCAATATAAATCCATGATACCACTAGCGAGTCTGGAGCAGTAGGATATGACTAATTGTCTTATTAATCAGCTTTGCTGGACATAAATGAAAGGAATTAAAATTTCCGGACGCCATCTGCTCACCTGGCGACATTAAAGCCCATAATTGTCCATTCATATTTCGTAACATCTGCAAGGCTTAAAAGGTGCGCTCTCCTTCTAGCGGACAAAACTATTTTTTGCGTTTCTAATAGTGATCTGTATTGATCATATTTAGCAGGTTTGACTAATTGGATAGCCTAACTGTATTTCTGTATGCACCTTCAAATCTCAAGGTCATTTCTATAATTTTGCCCTACCATTGACGCCTCAGCACTACTTACTGCTTGCATAATGCCTATGGTACCCTATCCATTTGAAGCATATTAATTACATAAAATTGTATCACCTTTTAGTTTCTGTATGAAATGTTAAAAAGGATTTAAATAATAAATTTAAAGTTTAAAATTTTATTTCTGATGATCGAGTTCGAATCCTGAGGTCCACGAATTTTTACTTTGAGTCTAATTATTGTTAGCCTCGCGGACTTGACAGTAAAACTTGTTAAATCGTTTTGTGCAAAATATTTGTGACGCGCCCTCTAATCTGATAAGGCTCTCTGGCGGGGAACATTCTTATGAACCTGGAAAGCAATAAAAACATTTTGGACCGAAAACTTTTTTAATTTTCTCTCTTTTCAATGTTTTAAGATTATGTGTCTGACGACTTTATGTAAATACACAATACATAAGTATTTTATTATTTCTGAGTATTTATAAAATCGTTTTTGTGTTTTATGTTCCGTTATCTGACTGCGCAGGTAAGGTTTGCATGTAAGTACTATTGCTGTATTGCATCTGATTGGGCACATACTTATGTAATTACTTGAATTTTATGTAGTCTAACTTAACGTTGTCCTACGTCGGTTACAGTGGCCATTTCAATATAGATATTAGCCAACAGCACAAGACATTCCTGACTTGGGGCTATTATTAGGCATTGTAAATCCCAGTAACAATTTTTTGGTCTGACCAAGTAAATTACACCTACTCGAACCCGGGACCTAACTTTGAGCTGAACACGCAACTACACCACGAAGGAGGCACTATCATCGTATATGAGTTATTAATAACACCAATAACGAGGGAGACAATTTTGTTTATTACCAGGTCTAAAATATAACAGGCGCCGGATCAAGTCGTACGAGGTGCCTGTCGTTTGTGAAGAATGTCCGGGTGACGTCGGGGCTCAGTTGTGACGTGGGTTGTGGCCTCGGTATTATGAAAGTATTTATCTTCCCTCTTGAACATCCGATAATGGCGCTTACAATATCGAGGTTAAATTTCCTACAGTTATTCAATGAAAACACGCACTCATCTTTGAATAAATAGTACACTTCTTATAGTTATTTTCTTCTCAATTATAGAATTGTGAATGTTTATAACTACAATTGTGTACCTATGTGACTATAACAACGACATAAGGTCTTAAAATGATTGTTATTTTTCATTTATTATATTGCCCTTTCTGCCAGCCTTTGGTTCGGTACGATGAAGCGGGAGAAGCTCTGAGGCCAGAGATCAGGGCGGGAACTTGACCCCAATGCACTATCCCGACGTAGGCGACGGCTGATCTAGGTTGGTCGAATCAGAAGGCGATAGCCGTCGGGGTTATATGCGGGTACCGCACCATCTCCTTTGAGGCGGCTTGCGTACTGGCGGGAACGCCTCCGTGGAACCTGGCGGCCGGAGTTCTCGCGTCGCTGTACAAGTGGCGCGAGAAGTGAGAGATGAAGAAGAAGTGAGCTCTGGCGCCGGGGAGAGTCCCCGGCACCCACGGAGTTCGGAGGCTGGGAGGCTCCAACTAAGACAATCCGTGCTCCTAGATTGGGATCAACTGCTGGCCAGACCATTGGCCGGCAGTAGGACTGTCGAAGCGATCCGATCCTCGCTGCCGACCATAATACAGTAAACGTAATAGCATTTTCCCCAGTAAAAAAAAGGTTGATTGGATCAGCCCCCCTATTGGAGAAGTCCGCTCCCTTATGAGGAGTTGGCCAGTCGCCGATGTCACCTCTTGCTGACTCTCCTGGGCACTGCGGTATAGGCGGCCGATAGCCCCCGCGGGGTGTTAAGGGTATTCGGTCCAGCTGCGAGTTCCTACATACTCTAGCGGTACCCCAGGACCGATGGCAGGACGCAATGCATTTCCCCGCTAAGCCAACAGTGTAAGTTACTTTCGCCATCGTTAAGCGCTGGCTATTGTGTTGCCAGCAGTTTGTAAGAGCCTAATCAGCACCTGATTTAGAATAAACTCAATTTACCAATAAATACATAACAAACTAAATCCACCATCCGAAAACAATAATAAATGTCATTTCCATACAAAGAAGAGAACTTCATACATGAAAATATTTATTAGAAGGTGCATATTGGATCTGATATTGTATTGTGCAGTTTGCTTTTATTCTAGACCGTTCCATCGGACGCTGGGGCTTCGAGAATCTACTCGTTAGAGTCCGTCATGAATGATTTATCGCCGGCGCTGGCAGCCACAGTTCCTCCCTGTTGATTAATAGCCCCGCCCGTGAGAAAACTATCGCCCTGTCTTTGTACTTCATATTGTACGTTTCATCAAAATATTGCAAAGCGATCTTGTACCTGTTTCATTTTAGAAGGATTGATAAATTAATACCGATGATATAGTACATTTTAATATAATATCCAGATGGACGTTTTGTACGAGAATTCTGGAACTCTTAAAAGCCACACAAGACCCGATAATGTAGTTGTCTATTAATTACAGTTGATTAATAGCTCCACCCGTGAGAAAACCATCCTTTTGCTACTTTATATTGTACTGTTTATTGAAATACGATGTTGCACATGTTTATTTAGAACGACTGATATTAAAATTACCGATTATTACACTAATACATAATGTAAATAGTGATAAATTCGCTGACATATCGCTCTAGAGCTAAGTATATAAGCGCCTACTACTAAATAAGTAAAACACTTAACACCAACATATTATTATGAAAGTTCCTAGAATTATTAAATAAGAAATTGACTGTGTTCAAACACAAAGAGACGCATGGATCACAATTTCTGGGAATCCACGCTTTGATAATTTCCCAGAAATTGTACAGAATTGATATTGATACAATTATAAACATAATATTATGCGTATAGCGACATAGATTGAAATGCTTATGTGATAGTATCACCTTATTACCTCATGATATAATCGGATACTCAACACCGGGCCGTATATTGTGTTTCATGCATTATTCAAATCGTTCAATTTTACCCTAAGCCCACCTCGAGCAGTACTCGTTAAGACCTCGGTGAGAATTTTACTAATGACGTCATTTGCCGAGATTGTTTCAAAGCGACGAGCCGCGTCCTAACTACTTGGATTGTACTGAAAAATGTCACCAAAATTTTCGAAAACCATTCACTCCGTGTTGAGATGCCGAGAAGTTCCAACGTAATCCTTATAAGCGATGTGCGTTAATAATAAACTTTACACTGGCGAGAGTTCGTCAGTGTGATAATAATGAACTTTACACTGGGATGTATGGGATGTTTTCTAATAATTTGCTGAAAATCTTAAGACAAGGAAAATAAATCCCTATATTATGTTAATGTCCCAATTAATTGTTTACCCATTTTTTGTTTTGTTCTATTGACATGTTCACTGTTAAATTAAACAAATTTTTGATTACATATATATTTTAAATTTCAATTTTATATTTTAATAGTTAATTTTTTTTATAAATTATTTCTCTAATCATGATTTAATATAGTATCTTATAATTATATAATACTAATTTAGATACCTGTTCACTGGCTGTTGAAATTGTTATTTTTTGTCCTTTAGCATTATGTTATTATGATGTTCTTTGTATTTTTACTTACGTGCATGCTGAGTTCATCTTTAAGTGATTGTTACATGTTATCTTTATTTCTTGTTCATTATTGTATCTCAAATGTATTTATTGTAAACAATTGTTGATGAACCTAATAAAATAAATAAATTAAAAAAAAAATAAATAAATGAATAAATGTAAGGAAGAATTATTAGTAACATAATTATATACCTAGTGTCATAATAATTGTAACAATATTAATAATTATATTATACGTAACCAATGGTAGTCTATTTGAAAAAAATCAATAACTATTTTTATCGACATCAATGGTCGACAAAAATAGTTATGGATTTTTCCTGTAAAATATTAGTAATAATATGTTATAGCACCTGAATATACATTACAATATAGTATCCACATGAAAAAATTAAACATGCAACATATTATGTTGGCTCAATATCACAGTATTACGACGTATTTTAATGATAACATTTAAATTTTAATGCAATTAAGCACGAACACCGTTTGTAACTAACGCGACTATTATGATTATGATCATGTTTGTGTTCGGTTTAATGATGAAATATCACATCACGTTTTATGATGATAAACTGTACAGAATAAACAACAAAACCTCTACGACTACCTATTTATTATTTAAATATGTTTAGCGCTGGCCCCTTATACACATCCAATTTATTAAAGTATATTGTGAGCGCTGGTTTCTCTTCCGGGCCGTGCAGGTAGTGCAATAGATAATGACAAACAGGATAATCATTATATTTGAATCAATATACGAAAAACCTAAATTCTAGTAAATTTAAGTCAGAGTACATAAGCAGAGACTTAAATGTAGTTGTAACTAGCTTTCGCCCGAAGCTTCGCCGTTGTGGATTTCAGACATCAAAAAGGAGTTATTTTACACATATAAACTCTCATCTTGAATCACTCTATTTAAAAAAACTCAATCAAAATCTGTAACCTAATTTTAAAGATCTAAACGTACAGACACACTGACGGCTGAAAACGACTTTGTTTTATACTATGTAGCCATCGTTTGTCCGTACCTACTCCTCAGTTCGATAATGTATATCGGGATTTCTTTAGTTGTCTAGCTATTATATATATTATCCACCTCTCGATATTTCTAACGATAAAAACATTTCAGTTCGTTCATTTTTAACATTTTTCATACGAACTGTACGAACATTGAAACTGTTTGCCTTCACTATGATCGCTTGAATTGTCCGGAATTTTCAACTGAATTTCGGTCGCCGTTCACAACTCCGCGTTAATTGAAGTCTATGTGAATGTGTTTAGTAAAACCCTTAGGGAAATAGCATTGGGGTTACCTCGGCCCGTTAGCACAACTATAATGTACGGACGTCTCAGAGGAGAGCGTTGTCGCAGAATGCCGCGGGCGATATATTTTATTTAAGTCCGTCCGTGGCGTCCGGCCAACAGCGCCACGTGTCCCAAGCATCTTATATTACTGCTGTAGTGAAGTAAAATAACATGTTTACGAGCTCTAAAGCCTTTTAAAATTATTGCTGCCGGTTTTGCTGCTATTCCATGAAGTTTTCTCAATGTGTTGTTGATAAAACCGCAATCCAAAAGTTGAATAAAGTTTCAAGAACACTTCAAAACAATGGGTTCACACGTGGGACATTTGTTACCGACGTGTATAGGGCCGTTCATTTACTTCGAGAAGTCTATTATTTTATGTCAACCCTAAACTATCAATACTAGGTACTGAATACGGTTATATAAATATATATTTGTAACTTTTGTTTATTCAAAGTTCTAAATCTAAATCTCTTATGTCTATTTACTGATATTTTGTACTCATAAATATATTTTCTTGGGTTCTTCATATGGTTTGCATATAGCTTTGTGCTCGGTGTTTTGGTGGCGGTAATGGATCGGCATGGGTTTTGGTTATATGGATGTATATGTGCTTAGATACTTGCCCAATACTCAAGGAGACAGGTACTGTAACAGTTAAAACTTAATTCTGTTACTGACAAATATCATCTTAAACATTTAATAAAATTAAATACCAATATTGATTGAAGTATTTAAAGCTACGGCACGTAGAATCCGAGTGAAGTCAGGTTCAATATCGAGGACTATATCGACATCAATATATCAATAACGAATAGATTCCGGACAGTGAACGAATTCAATTCCTAGTAAAGTACACTGCCAGTGCTGTCGTTTGCATCTTAAAGATATTAAAAATATATCACAAAAATACTCGGTGAATTTTCTAGAAATATTAAACTCAATCGAATAAAGAGTAGGATTGGGTCCATCACAATAATCAAAGAACAAATGGCGGCGTCAGCTATGGCAGACGATCTCCGGATCCAATCACTTCCGAGGAGAACGTGGAGAATGCACTTGGACGTGGAAACATTCAAGATAATGCGGCGCCTTCGGCTGCCAATGGAAGTCTACGATCTAACGAAAATATAGCTCTTATAGATTGTCTTCTTGATTGGAATAATATTATTAATATATTTTTTCCTTGTTCTTTTGGTTTTTTTTTGGTTGCTGCCCAGCTGAATTGGACCGGCACGACCGGGGATGTAATCTAAATAGCACAGGGCACTCCCGTTTGTGGGATAAAGTGAAAGCTGGCTGTGCGGATTGTAAGTTTCTGGTGGCCCCCGTTGGTAATCATCAAAGTTATGTATAAAAAATAAACGATAAGATTCGGCGTGGCAAAAGTTCCGTGTTCGGCATACTTACCATCTATTTATTTTATCAATATCCGTAAACTAATATCATGAAATGACCCTTAAAGATATAAAAATTAAAATGTATTAGAACTGATTTTCCTAAATTGAAACGAGGAAATCTTACTCACTTATGCACCATACAGAAGTTTGTCTCGCGCCCAGCTGCTTGGAAGTCATCTCGAAAATACGTCGCCTGCGTCCTTTAGGGAAGTATTTCTAAGAGATAATATTCTGGTAGGCGAGTCTTATATTAATATTAAATTTACAATTTTCTATTTTATTTTCTCTTGCATCACAAAATAGTCATGCACCAGCTTCTGATGATTAGCTATCTAGCGTAGCTTTGCACAAACGAGCAGTCGGAGGTGTCTGATGACTTCTGATCCCTATAAACAGGCGCCTAAGGATTATGTACAAGTGTTGTTTGTCTAGCTTCCGAACGAAATCCTTATAGATCTGTCATATCTATCTGTCTGTTCGTCCGTCCATATGTCACAGCCATTTTTTTCTGAAACTGTTGGGCCTACGAAGTTGAAACTTTGTGGGTTGATGTATTCTGTGAACCGCTATTTGAATTTTGAATAAAAATAAATAAATTCAAAAGGTGAAAGGGGGGGGGGGGCACTCCATACATTGAACAGAATCTAAATATTTTTTTTTCATCTAACCTGTATGTGTCTATGAATAAGTCATTAATAATGATATTAAGGTTACTAAAACGGTTTTTCGTCAAAATTAATAGTTTCAAACATAGACGATTCTAAAGTAGAAAACTGAGTGTGTGCCCCCCCTCTTCTAATTTCTAAATTAAGAGAGTGAGAAATTTAAAAATATATATTCTGTAGATCTCAATGAAAACTACCAAAGAAAATTGGTTTGAGCGAGATAGCATTATTAGTTTTTGAGTAAAAACTAATAAATAAGGTTCACAAAACGCAAATACAACTTTGTCGTTCATACAAACGCTATGTAAAACAAAGTTATTTTATTTTCTGATAAAAATGTCACAGAGCCTACCTTTCGTTGGTATGGAGCCCTCGGTGTGCGAGTTCGACTCACACTTACTCCCGGTTTTTTTTTTGGTATAGGAATATAAGCATATACATACGCATAGAGGCTATACAAATGCACTGCCCTCCTTTCTCTTCCTACCTTCATAGGGCACCGGCTACTTACACACCGCACGAAACGCGACAGCATTGCTGCCACTTTAAGCCAG
>LUGF01025361.1:175921-189916 GCA_001625245.1 Calycopis cecrops
CTTCGGTCAGCTGTTTTGGTCCCGGCAAACTTTTTATAACCCCCCTCGTGGCAGGAGTGCCGCAGTTACTTAACATATATTAGTTTAAGGGATTTTAGGACTCTGGTGAGAATATAAAACTTAATAACACTATAATAATGAGGCTGGAGACTGACAGACTATCCTAAGGGTGTATAAGGGCTGCGTTTTTTCTTAAGAGTTACGAAGCCAAAAGAAACTATTTTTCATTGACTTCACAAAAGGAGGAAATTTCAAATTTAACTGTATGTTTTGTATGTGTTGTTAGTATTATTTATTTCTATATTTTTATGTTTCAGTGTTATTTCGGTTTCGTTTAGTTCGCTACCTCTGGCGTTACATGCACACTCTTCGCCAATCGGTCGTCGTCACATATTTAGAATGTTGATTATGAAGACTTCGTTTACAAAATTTCAATGTTCAATTAGTTTATTTGCTGCGTTGGTTTTAAGTCGGTTTGGTTTTTTTTAAAAGTATTGTTGTTTTTTTTTTATTTTCCACTAATTTTTATATTACTATTTATTTGTAACCTGACGTTCTGGCTCCTTTACAATCAATACTACTAACCTACTAACATCCCGTGACGATTTAGTAATAATTATTGTCTTGCAAAAACTGCCAAATATTCTAATTTATTTTAAAAATGATTCGAGGGTAATCTTTCCCAATTTTTAAGGTTTAAAGATTTATAAAATCGTTTTCTTTCAATGATGTTTAGATACTGGTGACGTAAAGAGTCCACTTCAGCTCTTATGTTATATTATAATTTAAGTTTTTATTAAGGTAGTTTCTAAAGTTATATTTACATAAAGCAAAATTAATTAAAAGTTTCTTCACATCCTTCAACAATAATAACTAACTGATCATATCTTCTCCAATGTCTGGTTGTAAGGTCTTGAATTTCTTATCCGGATAAAGCGCAATACACACTGAGCCCGCCGGTCCGCCGGCATATGTCGGCAGCTTTTAGTCGGCGGTCTAGTTGGCGGCTTCACATATTACAAGTCGGATAATTTGGTCGGCGGCATGTCGGCGGCTTGAGATCGTCACTACAGGTCGAGAGTCGCCGGGCAACTGTGCGGCGAGCGCAGCCGCCAACATGTCGGCGGGTAACACGCGCCGGCACATGTTGCCGAGATGATTCTTTTCATACAGGACGCCGCGTTGTGTCGCCGGGCTTTGCCGATGGCCCGGCGGGCTCGGTGTGTATTGCGCTTAAGGTCGACTCTTGCGGTTTTTTTTCAGATAAAAGTTCAACAAACCCGAATCCGGAAGAGCAGATAATTTCCTCCCTTCTCTTGAAAAGCTTAGACTATAAATATGTTGAATTTGTACTCAGTAGTTCTGTTTGCCGTCAATTCGGTACAGAAAATTTGTATAACGAAAATATATAATAGTACTGCCTACTTCTAGCGAGCGATGTAAATAATTATGACTGACAACAATAAATAAATTATGGCGAAATAAGATTTTACATCTTGATTATCACAGCGTGTGTTTTCATATGATGCTAACCAGATGTGTATAACACCTAATTGGATAAACGACAGCAGGGAGTCTTCGTTACTCTCTCAATAATATTATTGACGACTAGACGTCACGGGTTTGAATCCTGCCAAGGTCATGGATGTTTATCTACGTAATAAATGTATTTTTATAATAAAAATCATACATTTATAAAATTTCTTGAATTTATAAAACATTAAATATATTCCGTTATCTACGGTGGCGTAACTACAGGGTGGCAAGTCGGCAAAATGCCACGGGCCCCCAGCCGGAAGGGGCCCCCGGTCAGAGGAGAATGCCAACTAAAAAATAGGTTCTCTTTGTTCAAAATTCATCGGATGGGTCCCTTCCGATGAATTCGCCAGGGGTCTCGAGCGGTGTAGTTACGCCACTGGTTGTCTTATACCCGTAACAAAAGTTACGGTACTTAGCACGGTGCTGGGCTAACGTGGTGTGTAAAGTCCACAGATATTTATTTATTTACTATTGCTCCAGTTTGTCCAACCACATCTCTCTATAAGGCTCTCTGATGAAATACCGGCGTCAAGTGATTTTAGAGAATTCGTAAAATTAGAAAATTTTCGAGTTTGATGGATTTTTTTATAGCATAATTAGGTAAATGAGCAATCTAGGTCATTACGACTACCGACACCCATAGACATCCGCATAGAGTATACAGATGCGTCGACCCCCTTCCTCCTTCGCCCTCCATAGGGCACCGGCTACTTACACACTGCACGAACGCTACAGCACCGTTGTCACTTTACGCCGATTTCGTATAAGTGAGAGGTCTGCCCGGGGGTCCGGCCCCATTCAGCTACATGCATGCATGCATGCAGTGTGGCATTACATCTTACAAAAGATTACACCTCTGCCGTCGCGATTCGTATGCTTGTGAGTTATCTTTCTACCATTGGAGGGAAAGATGGACGGGCAGCAAGACTTGTACATAACGTTTATACGGATGTTTTTTTTTTTTAATAAATATCTGTGGACTTTACACACCACGTTAGCCTAGCCCCGTGCTAAGTACCGTAAGGACTTGTGTTACGGGTACTAGACAACGGAATATATTTAATATGTTTTATACATTTAAGAAATTTTTATATATTTAAGATTTTTATTGTAGAAATACATATAATACATAGATAAACATCCATGACCAAGGCGGGATTCGAACCCTCGACCCCTGGCGCAACATGCTCCGCTTATCCGAGCCCTGTACCACTGCGCCAGCCGGTCGTCAAAATGTTAAAAGGCAAAACTATCAAAAAAAGTATCCGACTGCTCGATTATAATGTATAAAACTAGATAACTAATCATCAGACGTACAGGACTATTTTGTGATAGTACAAGAGAAAATAACATAAAAATTTTATATTAAAATAAGTCTCGCCTACCAGAATATTATCTCTTAGAAATACTGCCCTAAAGGACGCAGGCGACGTATTTTCGAGATGACTTCCAAGCAGCTGGGCGCGAGCCAAACTTCTGTAGTGTGCATAAGTGAGTAGGATTTCCTCGTTTCTATTTAGGAAAATCAGTTCTAATACATTTTCAGCTTCATTTGCGTATCTTAATGGGAAATTTTCATGATCTAAGTTTTCGTATATTGATAAAATAAATAAGTATAATATTTATCGCTTTCGGCATACTTACCAGTATGCCGAAAGCGAAATTTCACCGCGCCGAATCTTATCATATATTTTAAATAGTACAACTTAAGTAACTACCAACGGGGGCCACCAATAACTTACAATCCGTACCGCCATTTCAACATATACATTACCCTCTTTCACTTTATTCCCCATGTGGACGTGTCCTACTATAGGTATAGGGTACGCCCTCGGGCGTGCCGGTCTTATTCGACTACGCAGCAAACAAAAAAAATTAAAACATCAACGAAAAAATATATAAAGTAAGTATATTAGATAATATTATTCCAATCAAAAGAAAAACTATAAGAGCTATATTTTCGTTAGATCGTAGACTTCCATTGGCAGCGAAGGCGCCGCATTATCTTGAATGTTTCCACGTCCAAGTGCATTCTCCACGTTCTCCTCGGAAGTGATTGGATCCGGAGATCGTCTGACATAGCTGACGCCGCCATTTGTTCTTTGATTATTGTGATGGACCCAGTCCTACTCTTTATTCAATTGAGTTTAATATTTCTAGAAAATTCACCGAGTATTTTTGTGATATATCACAAAAAAATATAGTATAGTTTGTTTATGTAGTGTGGGGAGGCAAACAAGCAGTAGCAGGTACTTACTGAGGTTAGTCAGTTGCGTGCTCTCTCCTCGTAACAGGACATTCTACTCTCATATACCTACTGCAAAATGGCAACAACGTAATTTAGAAAAATTTTAATTAGTAAAAATACGAAGATTGCTGCGTGCAATCTAAATCAATGCGAAGATAATTAAAATATTTTATAAAATTAAGTTTTATATATAGCTTCTTACTTTTACTTAGGCTACCGAGGAGCCATGTGGCACAACCGGGTACAGCGTTGGGCTCGGCAATTACGTTACCCCCACCGACTAAACCTCTGCTTTCAGCCGCTAAATTGGAACCCAATACTCCAATGGAACACGCCACCAATTTGTCCGAAGCAAACTCGCCGGTCGTCCTAATCCATGCCGCCATCTGCTGATTCAGAGGGTCGGGCTGAGGACCCTCCAGCTGAGCTGCTCTTGGTCTGGTCACTCTCCCAAGCCTGTCCGGCATAGCCTTGGGGATCTTAGAGGCACTCAAGCTCTTCCACCACGACAAGGTCGCAGCATCTTCGGAAACTGCTTGTACTTACGGTACCTATGTAGTTTGAAAGCTATATGAAGAATGCAAGAAAAATATATCCACAAATGCAATATATTACAACTTTAGATAAAACACAATGGTGTAATATATAGATTCAACTATAAACAAAACATTACATAAATATTTAAACAATTCTGTATACGGTTTGAAAACACCCAGTACTGATAGTTTAGGGTTGACATAAAGTAATAGACTCATCGGAGTAAATAAACGGCCCTATACACGTCGGTAACAAATGTCCCACGTGTAAACCCATTGTTTTGAAGTGTTCTTGAAACTTTATTCAACTTTTGGATTGCGGTTTTATCAACAATCCATTGAGAAAACTTCAGGGAATAGCAGCAAAACCGGCAGCAATAATTTTAAAAGGCTTTGGAGATCGTAAACATATTATTTTAAGTCAGTACCAGTAATGTAAGATGCTGGAGACACATGGCGCTGTTGGCCGGACGCCACGGACGGACTTAAATAAAATATATCGCCCCTGGACATTCTGCGACAACGCTCTCCTTTGAGACGTCCGTACATTACGGGGTTCCGAGGTAACCCCAATGCTATTTCCCTAAGGATTTTACTAAACACATTCACATAAACTTCAATTAACGCTGAGTTGAGAACGACGATCGAAATTCAGTTGAAAATTCCGGACAATTCAAGCGATCATAGTGAAGGCAAACAGTTTCAATGTTCGTACAGTTCGTATGAAAAATGTTAAAAATGAAAGAGCTGAAATGTTTTTATCGTTAGAAATATCGAGAGGTGAATATAGAGGAGCCAGTTAACAGTTGAACTAGACAACTAAAGAAATGGCTTATAGAGGGTGGAGGAGGGCAACACTAATATATAACATCATTGCTGATGTCAATGTCGATGTACGTCGGTAGTCATGAAAATGGTTCCGACTGCACGTTTGCCTCTCTATACTATAAACTCAGGCACATAACATTACACGTTAATATGACAACATATTTTGACAAGACAACGGCTGTCGGGACAACTAGTTACTTATATTTTACAGACGTCGATAGTCGACAAAAATTGTTTTTTTTTTCAAATAATCTATCATAACGTACCTGCGTATAATACAATTATTAATATTTTTACAATTAATGTACACATTAACGTCCAACGTTTACATTAGATACGTACGTATTAACGTAGGTACAACATAATTAGAATTTCCGACGTAATCCTTATGGGTTACGTCGGAGATTCTCGTCGATAGCGTAAACAGTTTTCGAAAATTTGCGTGACATTTTTCGATATAATCCAAGTAGTTACGGCTCGGTCGCTTTCAAACAATCTCGGCAAATGACGTCATTAGTAAAACTCTCACCGAGGTCTTAACGAGTACAGCTCGAGGTGGGCTCGGGGTAAAATTGAACGATTTGAATAATACATGAAACAATATACGGCCCGGTG
Organism: Calycopis cecrops; assembly: GCA_001625245.1. Classification (NCBI taxonomy): domain Eukaryota; kingdom Metazoa; phylum Arthropoda; class Insecta; order Lepidoptera; family Lycaenidae; genus Calycopis; species Calycopis cecrops. Next base: position 181,688 of record LUGF01025361.1, read on the forward strand.
TTGAGTAACCAATTATGAGGTAATAAATTGAAACTGAATCTAGTTAAAGCGATCATGTCCTATCATGCAAACATTTCAAACTAATACGTGCCCGCTTTGCTATACGCAGAATATTAATATATTCATAATTGCATTCATTAATAGCCTTAACGTATGTTTTCCCTGATGTTGTGTAATCACACACACCAATGATACACCAATCTTTGTGTCCAATCTTAGCAAATTAATTAATTTATAATTGTGGTAACTTTCGAAATATCTGTGTTGAATAATTTTAAATATTACTGATTTAAACGAATCATGACGAACGACGAATTTTTTACGTAGTTCTGGTGTGAAGTGGCAGCTACATTATCGCTTTTTGTGCAGCTCATACCAGTTCCGGGCTCTTGTAATTTTGTAAATATCGACCGTCAGACCTGCATATTACAGTATTGTAATGTAACAATCGCACATCTTGATAACACTCCTAAAAATAAATAGTAACTACATCACTTTGTATGTGAATAAAACACACAATATAAGGAGGGAAATATATCGGGCTCTTAGTATTATCATGTTTGTCAATGTTGATTAAATGAGCTATTATATTAATCAGAAGTAAAGTAACTAATATTAACTATACAGCTACATGATCGCTTTTTATGCGGCTTCTATGAGTTTCAGAGTTCTCATAAAGAACGTTTATCTACATTTCGTAATTATTAAATGTAATATATCATCGGTATTAATCTATCAATTCTTCTAAAATGTAACAGGTACAAGATCGCTTTGCAATATTTCGATAAAACGTACAATATGAAGTACAAAGACAGGGCGATAGTTTTCTCACGGGCGGGGCTATTAATCAACAGGGAGGAACTGTGGCTGCCAGCGCCGGCGATAAATCATCCAGGACGGACTCTAACGAGTAGATTCTCGAAGCCCCAGCGCTCCGATGAAACGGTCTAGAATAAAAGCAAACTGCACAATACAATATCGGATCCAATATGCACCTTCTAATAAACATTTTCATGTATGAATTTCTCTTCTTTGTGTGACAATGTCATTTATTATTGTTTTCGGATGGTGGGTTTAGTTTTAATATTAGAAGTAATTAATAAACTCAATTTAGTATTAGCATAATTGGTAGTATACTAATACTAAATTGAGTTTATTCCAGATCAGAGACTGATTAGGCTCTTACAAACTGCTCGAAACACAATAGCCAGCGCTTAACGATGGCGAAAGTAACTTACACTGCTAGCTTCGCTGGGAAATGCCTTTACGCACTGCCATCTGTCCTGGGTGGGTACCAGTAGGGTATTTAGAACTCGCGTCTGAACGAAACTCCCACTAAAACTCTATTCATCTATCTATCTATCTATCTATCGACCGTCTATACCTAGGTGCCTGGAATCTATCAGCAACAGGACTCCTCGGCGACTGGCCAACCTCTCATAAGGGATCAGACTTCTCCAATAGGTGGGCTGATCCTACTGACCTACATCACCTCTCTCCGTCGTCGGAACCATGTACTGGGTTCAGATTTCCACCCTGACCCCTGGCCGCATTTAGGAAGCGGCATAAGTTAGACGTAGCACATCTACCGCTTCGTCGTACCGACCAAAATTTGACTGCAATGCAGAAATGGCAGTATAACGGCACTATAATTGATTACCAATAATAAATAATTTGAAGAACCTGAGTATACCACTTGTATACAATTGACAAGAAAGGAACTGTAAGCAGCGCAATATGTATTCAAAGGTGACATCGCGTTTTCATTGAATTATTATAAGAAATTTGACCACGATGTTGTAAGCGCCATTATCGGATGTTCATGAGGGAAGATAAATACTTTCATAATACCGAGGCCACAACCCACGTCACAACTGAGCCCCGACGTCACCCGGACATTCTTCACAAACGACAGGCACCTCGCACGACTTGATCCAGCGCCTGTTATATTTTAGACCTGGTAATAAACGAAATTGTCTTCCTCGTTATTGGTGTTATTATTAACTCATAAACAATGGTAGTGCCTCAGTGCTCAGGATTTAAATTCAGTTACAATAAGTCTTGTCTCTTCCTCTCCTCAATGCAGCATGGCACTATATCTTGCTAAACGAGGTCCCGATATTAGCTCTACACATATATACTAAAAACCGCACGAAAAGCATACCGCGTCGCACGTCATAAAGTGGCTGAAAGTGCCCATTATCATGCAATACAGGAATAGTAGATACACAATTTATTTGCGCAGTCAGATAACGGAGCATAAAACTTAAAAACTGTTTTATAAAAACTCAGAAATAATAAAATATGTATTGTGTGTTTACATAAAAGTCGTCAGACACTTCATCTTAAAACATTGAAAAGAGAGAAAATTAAAAAAGTTTTCGGTCCAAAATGTTTTTATTGCTTTCCAGGTTCGTAAAAATGTTCCCCGCTAGAGAGCCTTATCAGATTAGCGGGCGCGTCACAAATATTTTGCACAAAACGATTTAACAAGTTTTACTGTCAAGTCCGCGAGGCTAACGATAAATGTAGTTTAGACTCTAAGTAAAGAATACTCTTCAGAGTCCTTTCTAACATTTTATCCAGATACCAAGAGGTTAGGGAATTTTACTGAATCAATATGCTTCAAATGAACAGGATATCATAGATACTGTTTACATAAGGTAAAGAGTAAGTAATGCTGAGGCGGCAATGCTAGGGCACAATAATATAAATGACATTGAAATTTGAAGGTGTACAGAAAAACAGTTAAACTAACTAATCTAACTAGTAGTCAAACCTTACTAAATATGATCAATACAGATCACTATTAAAAACGCAAAAAATTATTTCGTCCGCCAGCAGAAGAGCGCACCTTTTAAGCCTTGCAGATGTTACGAAATATGAATGGACAATTATGGGACTTCAATGTCGCCAGGTGAGCAGTTGGCGTCGGGAAATTATAAGTCCTTTCATTTATGTCGTCACTCGTCTCGCCACTCTCACCAGACTCGCTAGTGGTATCATGGATTTATATTGCAAATAATATGAGCTTGGAAAATCCTCCGTCGAGTCTGGCGCTCTGGATGAACGGCACGATAGATTGTCTTCACAGACACCAAAGTTGAATCTAGACATACAATACTTTTTGTCGTAAAATAAACTTACTGCTTCGTAAATTTGCTTTATTTGTTTAGAAGCGTATAACTCACTCCTTTTTGCTTCTTGACAGTATATGCGAAAGTGCTCGCTATTTCTATTGGTTTTGTTTATCTAAACTTCATTTTATAATCTCATTTAGTTATTCATATATTATTCAACCAAAAGTGCAACTTTATAAGATAAGACTTTATAGGATAAAACTTAAAACTCAACATTCTTTGTACGTTAGTGGGCACAAGTCAACGACCAAGTCATCGTCGACATTAATATAACTATTTTTTTTTTTACGATATAGGAGGGTAAACGAGCAGCCGGAACCATTTTCATGACTACCGACGCCCACAAACATCCGCATAGAGGCTATACAGATGCGCTGCCCTCCTTTCTCCTCCCACCTCCATGGGACACCGGCTACTTACACACCGCACGAAACGCGACAGCACACAGCTGTCACTTTACGCCAGTCTCGTGTAAGCGAGAGGTACCCGATCGTGCCGGCCCAATTCGACTGCATGCAAGCATGCAGTGTGGCACTACCTCTTACCAAAACTATATAAACTATAAAATAATAATAAAAAAATCGCAGTAGACCTTAGACGTGGCACGACTTTGTCTAGATTTCATTTTTACTTTTTATAGATAAACAAGCAGCTCCATGGAGACTTGGCTAGTTTTTTTACAGAATGTTTTTGGTGTGATGCTTATTTATTTTCCTTTCTGAAAAGTCAAAAAGTCAATCGAATCATGTTACAAGAATTTATTATTGTAGTCAACTTAAATGTTTCTTAAATAGAACTTCATATATTATGAGGCCATATCTGAAGTGCTAAAACAAATAAGTTTTAATAAGAAATGAAGAAAATAATCATGGCTATGTTATGATAAGTATTGATGATCTGCGAAATAAAGCTAAGACAATTTTACCTGAAAAGTGTGCGTGATGCATACACAACGGCGGGTTCAGTAAATACATTAAACACATACACGATAAATTAAATATTACAAACAATCTCCATCCACAATATCGCCATTCTGACAATAAATTTTAATTCGCGGTACTTCACGTAGCAGGAAAAAATATAATTAAATTTCCTCTCGGCCCGATGTGCGCCGCCAGACACTAATTTTCCGTCGCATTTCTTATTCAAAAAATAATAAATTGAGTTCCTTCGATCATATACATGGTGGTCGTCTATTTTATAGATTTTGGATCGAAGATTCCTTTAGACCTAGACTATTGAGCCACGATAACGTTATACATTTGATCCACATCGTGCAACATGGTGAGATGTTTTTCTTTCTCACTGTGGCAATTTATCATGCAATCAGAAAACGCCGGGCAGAGCTGTTATTCCTCAATTTGGGAGCCGAAATACAGCCTCCGATCCGACGGGTTCCGGATACAATATATCAATTTACATACATGCATCGGATGCAATCGCAACTCTACCGACAAGTGTCCTAATAGGCTTTCTCGGGAGAAATAGAAACCTTTTTACTATTTTAAAGTGTAACGGTACAGAGAATTATTCAGGTTCCTTTGAATGGCTAACGAACTTCTAAATCTTCGCCTAGCTATTGAGACAACTACGGTGCAGAGTAAGCGTTTAACATCGACAATCGACATCGAACGACAACTAAAGTCTCGTAAGTACCACAGATCAATAAAGCTGTATACGCTCTATGTTTTTGACAAATAAGAAATTCATGGAATTTATGGATATTATTATAATTAAAAAAATAAGAAAAAAATATGGTTTAATTTTCTTTTAATTTGCTACAATGTAACGTGAAAAAGATATTCACAGTAATTTCAATAATAAACTTTACGGCATCAAGAATGCTAATAAAATATGCTGTATTAATTTCGCAAAATCACAAGCAAATTTTGAGCTCCATCATGAGACTTCATTACCATAAAGTCACTGGTAAAGGAAAGCTGTGAACCGGGCTTGTTCATCAACTAACTTTGCCCAACTTGGTGTGCAAATAGTTTTTAATTAGTGTTTACTATAAATTTATTATGCTCGTCATTTCATAAGTCGAAAATATTGTACCTATATTTCTGATAGATTTTCTTTTGTTACGTTAAAAGCTTGTTGCTGGCTCTGCATCTTCTACCGTATCGGGGAGTGTTCCGAGCAGATGATCGGGTTAAAATCCGCAGCGTAGTTCTACCGTCACCACCATGATGTCCCAAAGTTGGATACGGTGCGTTTCAGGCGCCATTTCTTACCATGTATAACATCATCGTGACACCGTGACTGACTTTTTCTCTGTGTCTATCGTTCCATAAACACTGTAACTGACAAAGTATTTGCATTTATTCTAGTCTTAGGCATACCTTAATTACATATTACATATTACTCGAAGGTCTTATATAATATTTTATAAGTGTAGTATAAACCTATAGCCTAAGTAGATAAACATTATGGTGTACTCAGCTCTAGTTCAGCTTACTTAACAGTAGTTAGGTGGTCCGGTTACCGCGTGTTTACGTTAGATGACTTAGTTCGAGCCGCGCGCTGCCAGTCGAACGTTAATCGATGAAATCCGAGTTAAAACATTAGCAAACAAGATGTTGGTTGGTTCTGTCGGTATTGTTTAGTATTATTACTGCTGACAGTATTGTATTTATATAATCTAGTCCACAAGTTTAAAGTACAGAAAATAGTGATACAGCTTCTAAAAATAAAATATAATATAGATAACATATTCATATTTATGTATTAATACGTGAATCAAAAACTTCGGGTATATTTTAACTAAAATTGCGCGGACGGAAGAGAATGACACACTTATAGTTTACGTGTGAGAGAAGTGCAGAACGTTAATATTTTATAATAATAATGTTTAAAAAGTACTTTAATTTAATAAATAAAACTTTACACACACTTCCATGCATTTGACACATTGATATAAGACACGTAATTATTGATGAACTTCTTTGAGTCTTTAGCAAGTGTTGAAAATTCTACATAAATTGTTTACCTTACGATGACATAACATGTCATATGATATTTAGTTTTTAATTATAAAAAAGTTATAATTAAAACATAAAAAGTAGCTATAGTTTTACTAGATTTTTATTTTTATCGGTTATTGTATATGTTATAGGAGCCGGAGCAATTGATGACTACAGATGTTCATAGCACATGTTCACATCTGCATAATTGTTATGCAGTTCTCTTCTTCCTTTCTTTCCCAAATGGGCCATCGCAAACTCAGAAATGTATGGTTGAAACCCCAAAGAGTAGCTTTAAATAGCATAGACCGGTACCACGCGAGCGAGACATGTTGCCAGCCTTATTTAGTCGCAAGTCAGCATTGTAGCTCTAGCGAGAACTTGAAAAATAGTGTAGGTGTCACATTCTTTCAAATAGGATAATACCCACTTTATATATTAATTTATAAAGCATCAGAAGCATTTAATAATGTATTATTTTCTCGATCGAGGTGTTAATTTAACTCGACATTAAAATTATATCATGGTTTCGCTTAAAACGTCAATCCATCAAGACATCGCCTGATCTCAATTCGTCATTTCCAAGCTCTTAAGTTGACGGACAGCGCTATATTCACTTAAAATGAAATATTTAATTTGTTCTGACGCATATTTTAAGCAAAACTTTTCTTCGCCTCGTTGTAGACAAGCGGTCCAGTCGTCAGTTAATGGCTGCCATTCCAGTGTCTTAAATTAAATAAATATTTGAGTGAGCCGAGAGGCTCGAGTCTTGTAGGATTTATATAGGACTTGGAATAAATCAAGAGGCCAGTCAGCGGATTATATCATTTTGATCTGTATTTAATTGCTTTTGTTATCTCGCGCCTTGTCGCTGTAGCTATATACGAACTCGTTTGTACAATTTGTTTTTTATTGTCATTGATACTGGCTGCTCGTAAAAGTCGACTAAACGGGACGCCAGAATATCGAATCTAAAAGATTAGAAATTCTAATTGTAAAAGTAAGATGTAAAATGATATAAAAACATTTTTCATGTTTGAATTCAATTGATTTTTTTTAACTTTTAAATAAGAAGTATTCGAGTAGTAGGAATATTAATTCGCACTACCAAATAAATAAAGTTGTAATATCAAAGACACAATATGTTTTCAGAAAAAATAAAAACTGTGACTTAGCTTCCCATTGTCCTATTTAGCTGGTTAAGGTGTCTATGAAGAGATATTTTTTTAAATAATAATTAAGTAAAATGTTTCTAACATAGGACAAAACAACATAGGTATGTCGAGGGTAAGTATTTGTAAAAAAGTAAAATACCTACGAATATGTGAATTTCATATTTTGTTGGTCAACATCCATTACCGCTTTAAATTGTTCTTATTAAGCCTGGCGTAATACCATTTACCAACAGTATTCAACTTGAGGTCGCTTATCTACGTGTAATGTGATATGGCAACTGTATTTTCCTAAAATAAAGAAGTAAGCAATGAAGGAAATAGCCGTTGCTGCTAGGTGTGACATATTTTTCTCTTATTAAAACACACTTGAGCGTCCATACCGCCTTTATTCGCGGGAAACCGTTAATAAAGATTAAAGCGCGAATAAAGATTTCATTTTTATAATTTCACCAAATTAATACATAATGATTTGAAAAAAATTAAGAGATGAATTTTCCTTCTATATCCGATTACAAAGATGCAAAAACTCGAAAAAGCTTGTAATAGCTTTTAACGCTTTTTTCGGTTGAGGGTGCGAATTATGGTTTCTTCTTTTTTACTTGGTATTTATTTTCTAAATAAGATTAGCCGACAGGGTAACTGATATAGGTCAAATAATCCACAGTTGCTCGGCCACATAAGCCTTAACCATTGCCACTTCTTGCAGAACAGCGGTTCTTGCGGTGTATAAGGAGCCGGTGGCCCATGGTGGTGGGAGTAGAAAGGAGGGCATCGCATCTCTATAGCCTCTATGCGGATGTCTGTGGGCATCGGTAGTCTTGAAATTGGCTCCGACTGCTCGTTTGCTCTATCCAAATCCAAAATCGCATAACCTCTGAAGAAGATAGTTTCTAGAGTGGCAGCCCCGCAGTACAAGAAGAAGTGTTTGATGCTCTCGTACTTTGTGAC
>LUGF01025361.1:207996-220237 GCA_001625245.1 Calycopis cecrops
ACATAAATCAGGCTTATTTGAAATTTATAAAGGGTTGCGGCGGCGACTCGGCTTATCTTATAAATTATGAAAAACAACGAAAAAGCTATAAATTGTAATTCAGTCACCCGACACGGGACGTAACGAGTCTCACTAGCTTCTTCTTTAACATCATCGTCCTTTGTCCGTCTGCTACTGCTGTCTGGCAAATTATAGAGGTCTATGTTTTTAGCTTACTATACAGAAGGTACAGTACAGTGCCTGTACCACATAGTAGCTGACATGGCCACGCGTCGGTGGCAATATGGCGCTGTCATTAATCGAAATAATATATAGCCTATATTTTAAAGGTGTACTAAGTTACATATCGCAAAATATTTTTCACTAATTCAACGAATAGATTTTATCCCGAAAACATTTTCTTATTAGATGCCATGGGATAATTTTATATTCTCCACGGGATCGAAATTTGCGCGGGTGAAACCGCGGGGCGCAGCTAGTACCTAATTTAATATTTGAGAAACACAGTCCATAGTGACTAAATGGAGTTTGATATCTAAATAAACCTTGACAATTCACTAAAAGCATTTTAATGTAATGAACTTACAATCATGATAAATGTGACCGCAACCAGAGTGTTGTAGTGTATCGTAGGGTGAGATATCTAAATAAACCGCGATATAAGCCGTTAAAATAGTTATGTCGTAATTGGGAAGAACTTTCCCATTATCAGAAAAGTGTTGCCTTTATCAATGGAACAGGCTGAAATACATAAAGTTTACTTCAATGTAGGCCTTGTAAATAAGCTCAGAGTCGCTCCGCGTGCTACGGAGAGAGGTTGGCTCGGGGTTTCTCTGCGATAGAAGGTTCGTTCGGAGATCCGCAAGAGAGCCTATGGAACTTTTTTTTTTTGATATAGGAGGGCAAACGAGCAGCCGGAGTCATTTTCATGACTACCGACGCCCACAAACATCCGCATAGAGGCTATACAGATGCGCTGCCCTCCTTTCTCCTCCCACCTCCATGGGAACTAACATAGCTCTGAGAGTCAGTAAGCTGAAGTCACAATGAGAAAACCACATTGCTCGCAGAAAGGACAACCCCTGGGGACGAATGGTTCGCGAGTGGCGGCCCCGCGCTGGAGAGCACTGTGTTGGGCGGCCGCCCACCAGGTGGACTGACCTGGTCTAAGTCGAGGGGAAACTCTGTATACGAGCATCTTCTGATCGTGACCTGTGGCGCTCTCTAGAGGAGGCCAATCTCCAGCAGTGGACGGCTTCTGGCTGCTAATGATGATGACGAATGATAACTTAGGTAAATAAAATCATCTCTGAAAACATTAAACTTATCTCTGAATAGTTTATTCCTTTTTATCCCGAGATTCTGCGGAATGTAATAAATGTGCAGGTGTGCGCAACTCGAAGACATGGTATTAACTGGAGGTGCAGTTCTGGTTCACTCACAAACCTATTTCTTATTTATCGAGGAATTTCTCTTGAGATGTTTCACCTGCGGCTCTGGCCATGAACATTCAATTTGTATTTCAATATTTCAATTTGTTGCATTAAAAATAATGTGTTTTCAAGAGTTTCGGTTAGAGTGAAATAAGCAGCTGCTGTGGAATTTACATCGTTCAAGGGAAATTTATTTTCAGCATTTGAGTTTATTTTTTTTATTTACTAGATCTTTTAGTATGGCTTAACATAAACCATAGGGTACGAGTATATTTACGCATTTTATCGAGAATAGGTTTCAATTTAATAACTACAGCACTTCGTGTAATTTATGTTAGTATTCTGCGATCGACTCCACCTCGTTGGATAACTCTGATAATTTTCGTAGATTACAATTATAATTACATTATTAATATTAAATTATAGTATTACATTAATAAAGCAAGTTTATTGAGTTCACTGGCGTGTATATATCGTTCAGGCAACGTGACAAAGTCGGATAGGGTTTTGCGATATAGAGGCTTAAACAAGTATCGTATTTTGGCTACTTGTCGCCCTATAGTTAGCCACTGAATGAGCCGAAATTTACAAAGAGTAAGTGAAGGTTGATCTCCACACCTAAATGTATAAACCACTTTTAAAATGGAGGTATGTACCACGCAGCCAGTAGTAGAAACACATTATAATTACACTGAATCTGAAAGGTATGAAAGCCACAAACAAGTTCCCCGTATAACATAAGCACGCTCGCAAAACCCAATTAGTGGTTCCCAACAAATGGAAATATTTAAAATCGTTTTATAATTAACTACGTAATAACCAATTATCATCATGCATAATTAATTGAATAACTAATCGAATATGAAAGATTTCATTTGAAAGACATAAATATAATTTATGAACAGATTAAATTGTCGGTTTACATTTGCTACCGCTCATTAATTCATTATTATAACGAAATCGACAAAATGTAAATAGTAAGTTTATTTTGATTTTGATCACCAAAAGTTAAGTTGCTGTAATTATCATTACTAATGACGAAAGATATACCTATTCAGAAGTAATATCGACACGGGGCGAACAATCTTCACCTAAAGCAATAAAAACTATGATTTGATGAATTCACAAAAACGACCTTATATATTTTATGTCAAAATGAATCTAATGTAATTTTTAATTATTTAATTAGGTTAATATTGCAATTATGTTGTTATAAGTTGACAATATTCATTTTTCATTTAATAATTATAATATGATATTAGTTCTAAGCATGGTATATTTTAATTGTATTTGTATATACATTTTAAGATATTCTAATGACAATGAAATTGTGACAGCTTCATTTATAAAATAGGGAAACTGTTAAGTATGTTATAGTAAGTGATTTTATATAAACTAGTGGACCTGCAAAGATCGATATTCGATATAAGTGAAACTTTTTAAAAACTAAATATCGTATGACATAATATTATTATGACATTGTAACTAAGGTAAACAATTGATGTCGAATTTTCAACAGTTGCAAACGACAAATAGAAACTTCATCAATGTGTATCTTAAATATCAATGTGTCAAATGTGCATAATAGTGTGTGTAAAGTTTTATTTATTAAATTAAAGTACTTTATAAACATAATTATTAAAAAATATTAGCGTTCTGCACTTAACTATCAACTATAAGTACACAAGAGAACGTCACGAAAGTCTACTGACGACAGTTAAAATCAACATGGTTAATGTTTGCTTTGATCCACCGCGCGATTCTTTACCCTATGGTCTATCCCAACTAACGCGAGAATACCTATTATTTCACAGCACTATCATTTCAGCGAGAGGCACTTTTCCGTTCGTGCCAGCCCAATTTAGCTCTACTGCTCTACCTAATAATAGAACATGAGAACGGCAAACTGCTAACTCTTTTAGAAAAGGTACATGCGTTCTATGAAATACCATAATATCATGATATTACTTATTTTGAAATAAAACTTCATAAGTAATCTTGTTTTAATATGGATGAAACACAAATTTGTCACGTATACCTTTCACCTCTAACTTCTGTACATAGTACACTTATATGTACTTTTATTCTTTTCCTTTATCATAGTAGGTATTTACTTTTCATACTCATAATAATTATGCTGCTTTTGCCAACAGTAAAAAACTTGTAACATTTTCACTTTTCCGTATTTTCTGAGCCGTAACTCGAGCTTTTAACTTTGTAACTTAACAGAGGGAGGAAGTAAAAAGTGTTACTTTACAAGAAGTTTAATTAAAGTTTCGTCTTACACCAAATAATTTTATTACATTCAGATGACTAAGCTGTAAACAAAGTACTTGCCTTTTGAAAGCTAATTTGAGAATTCCTCTAGTTACAATTTAGTACTTTTTGCTTCTTTATGGAGTTAACTAAACAAAAGGTTTTATTACGGTATGAAATCCTTTTTTTTTATTAATGCTGGGGAATACATTTACGTATGATATTTAGGAGCCCCATTGGCTAATAGATTTATGTCGGACTCGACACTTAGGAGTGCAATACCGACTAAACCCCTGCGTGTGTCTTCAGTCGCTATAATTGGTGAGTCCCGGAGCAATAAGCAACATCATCCTTCCAGCGACATGCTAGCCTCGGCTAAAAGGCCAGACTCCTCCTCCCTGGGACTATCCGTTCTCTAAACAGTCCCTACTACTTCGTCATGGGGCCAGGCTCTCATCCTGACCCCTGGTCTCAATACTCCAAAGAAGCACTCTGCCGAAACAAACACTAACTTGTGTGTGTTTGAAAAAGAAATTGAACTAAAGTGTAGCACACGCACACACTTTCTTTATAAATGACATATTACAAAAATGCTGGCTTAGCATTTTATTACCATGATAATGAGCATGAGTGAAGGGGTGTGTAGTTGATGTTGGACTCGTCCTTACAAATGCCATTAATCATAACATCTATCATCGAAATACGTTCTCTCTCAGCCCTCTGTGTATTGCTTAGTTGTGATTTCATAGGTGATGAGGCAGTTTGTTTTATGGTATATGGGGTTGAACTGGCAGTCGGATATTTTCACACCACTCGCCATAAACATTCGCATCAATGTTATATGTCTGCGTTACTCGCCTTTCCCTCCACGGACCACTGCAACCTCTCACATCAAGATTCCTCTTATCTTTAGTTAGTAGTGCAATAAAGTAAACGTAGAAAACACAATCTGAAAGAATTTTTTATGTAATAGGTGTTTTTGTTTGAATTTACAAGCACTCCAAGTTCTCTCTGGCCAATTTTTCTAAAATCCATTGCAGCGTCCTCACAAGTTAGACCTCGTTCCTAGTCCTTTATAGCTGGCTATTATTTATCAGCATCAGACAAACTCATTTCTTTTAAACTTGAGACGTAGCGTCCATTCTTTGTGAAATGAAAAATTTCAGAGCATTCCCTAAATCAGTTGCCTAAGAGTTTATATGTGAAACTTAGTCCCTTTTAATATTAAATTAGTTTAATAATAATTAATTAAAGGAAGTTAAATTATTGTTTTTAGCTAGCTGCTAAAAAGATATTACTGAGAATTGAAGCTTGCTATATGTGCCTGATTTATCTGCAAGGCACCAATGGCTACTACTACAATACATTCAAAAGCCATGTCACATGCATTTAAAAAATATTGAAACTAATTAATAGAATAAATTGTAAGAACAGAGAGTAACCTTTAACTTTATTGAAAAAATGAGAGGGTCGAAGAGTTTTTATTTCACAAATCACTAATATCAGGAATATTTCTAGTTTCTACGTTTTAGACATTGAATACTCAAACTAACCTTGCACAATATTTTGTTTGCCACAAAAATATTTTTTTTAATTAGATTGTTTTAAATTATTATCTTGATAAAAGTAATTAGATTTCTTTTCCAAACGAATATTATTTAAATTAATTTGGGCTTCGAAGTATGGAATGAGTTGAGTTTTACTCGAGAGAAGGGACAAAATTAAAATTCCTCTTAAATCGAAAAAGTTGGACTCAAGCGACATCTCAGCGGTACATGTGTTTCCCTAATGACCTCATTATCTTATCTTTTTACAAAGAGGTTAATTTTCAAAGTATTAAAATTTTTACCTTTCATTACCAATTGAATCTAGCATGAAGTAGTTACCATAGTCCTATATGGGCTCGTTTTTAAGGTTCCGTATCTCAAAGAGAAAAAAGCGGAACCCATAAAGGATCAGTTTGTTGTCCGTCTGTCTGTCTGTACGTCTGTCAAAACCTTTTTCTCATAAACACTTGAAGGGCTTAAGCTGAAAGTTGTGTCAAATACTGGGGTATGTTACTGCGTTATGCCTTGAAAGAATCATACTTCTAAATTTACGCAATAAAAAATTATGCACAAATTTTGTATGAAAACGCACTTTCTCGAAAGCTTAAAAAACTAGCGGGCACTTACCGTTGACCTGGAGTTGTGAAATTTGTCAAGAAATAAGAACTTATAGCACATATTATGTAGGAATAAATCTGAAAATTCGTAAATTATATTTAGATCACTGAAAAAATCATTACCAACTTATAACTGTATTCGTTTCCTACTAAATGTGTGCAATCAATCGCATATATAAGTTTGTCTATTAAATAACTGACAGGAGTAAAGTGATAATTGACAGATATGTATATCCTTTGGATTGTTGCATTTTGTGTCGTTTTTGTCGTCGTAACCTTTATGTGGCTATTAAGCCACATAAAGGTTTATACATTTTGCCCTCTGTAAACATCATAAATAGTTATAAATAATTATGTGAGTTATTGTATTTAAGACAAATTTTTATTTGTGGTACGTAAACTGCGTCATCGATACTGCCAAGCTGCATTGCAGCTGAATTAGGCAAGCACGACCGGGGAGATACCTCTCGCTCACACGATATTGATTTAATTTAACAGCTGAGATTCGTGTCCTTTAGGGTAAATGTGTTATGTGTTTCATGTGGTGTATGATTTTCGGTAGCTTGTGGAAAAAGTAGGAAAGAGGGCAACGCATCTGAATAACCTCGACGTAGATATCTATGGGCGTCGGTAGTCATCAAAAGAATCCAAATGTTCGTTTGCTCCCCTATTCTTCATAAAAAATGTGTGCGGTTTATTTTTTTCAAAGCTAAGCAAAGCAAAGCTAAGCCAGCAGAACGCGACAATTCACAAGTCGCAATAATTATGCAACCTTAACAAAATTTTGGTACATATTTCTATAAATGTTAAAAGATCGATACTCGTATGTAGCTTGTTCAAGAGCAACAAATTAATCTGGAATATTTCTGATTATAAATTCAGAAAGATTTGTTATCTATACACTAAAGTCGAGTGCTGTAAGCACAGAAAAGACTTGAAGTAAACAAATTAGTACCGTTCTTTAATTTTCTGCTAAAATTTTATTTCATAATGTGCAGATATTACACAAACATATAAAAGATGTCGCTATCGATCCCATTATTTAATGTTCTCATGCTTTATCGTTTATAGAAAATTGGGGCCGATGTCGTATGACTTTTTCGAAATTAATGGCTTTTATAAAGTGTTATAATATAATATAGTAGTTAGTAGTATATGGTAAGTTCTAGAACTTCTCGTCTTATTGTTGTACGAGATTTGAACGTTAAACGGTCGAAATTCGACCATAATAACTTATAATTTTTTTAATGCAAATCATTAAAATATAATGTAATGTGTCCATCGTAGACCATCAATGTCCCTACTAAATATTACTGCTACATCAGTTTCAACTGCGTCATTACAGTGGCGTCAATCTAAATCATGTAAATACTTTAGCATACTTTATTTTGATTTGGCAATGATCTTTATTTGCAATGAATAACAACAAATACTAATTGTGTTTGCGTATGTTAATGCATGGTAGTGTTATGTTTTGTTTATTGATTTAATGTACTTTATAAGCATTANNNNAAGTGAACTACTGTGTTTTATTAAACAAAGTGTGAATCCAAGAGTTGTTTTATTACCAACGTAGAACATATCATGTCGGCCATCCTAACCCTATATCAGAAGTGGTAACCGAACAACGGCGTTGAATGAGGTTCAGGACGAGAATAACGAAGATAATTCTTTGAGATGCAGAATACGATAATGGAGGCGCTGGTTGAAGCGTTGAACAATCCAAAACGTGCTTAGCATCACGTGAACTTCCCGAGTTTCACCCTGACAAAGCCAAAACGGAGCGGACTATCCTTAAAGGAAGACGGCCGATAGTCGCTATCGTAGAGACCACCACGGTTACTCTTATCAACTTGAGAGTGGCAAATGAGCCGGAGCTCAGGCAACGCAATTTAGTGTCATCGATCGAAGCAATAAAACGTCGCCAAGCTGTAGTGGTGCTCCATAACTGATAGTTCCACGCCTGAACAACAGCAACAAGGCTCCTGCACTTTAATAATTGCACGCTGTAAGCCGTTGAGAGGTATAGTTTTTTCGTACCTGTCGTGAGTATCGTATTCTATTTATGCGAAAAGCATTGAGCGTAACGGATCAACTAAAACATATGGTGAGCGATTTCAATTTTATTTCTTTGTTTTTGATGGCTTGTGAAACTTGAGAGTCAACATTACCTTAGCTGTCACAAGTATCCTATTCCTTTTACTTAAAAAAAAGAGCCTAATGAGCAAGCTAAAATACAGGGCGAGTAGTTTTCCTTTTACTTGGACCGTTTCATTTATTTCCGATATTCCGGAATATTCTCTAAAGGGTAACTAACAAATTTTTAAGCTCACAAGTACGTTGTCGTTGATAAAAATTTTCATGTACCTCCATGTACATTTTTATTGTTATATTTGTCAAAGCAGTTCGATTATAAAATTGAGGGTCGTACTTGATACAATTTTAAAAATATCTGTGTTATTTTTTACATCTCGTTAATGATTAAAAACGGCTATAATGTTCATATTTCATTATAAAATCTGTGTTCCAAATATTTTTTTGTCCTAGTAGGACCTATCTGAGAGAGAAAAACTAAGGAATTTACTTATGGGGATAGTGACTTTTTGGTTGTAATTAAAGTTGTTTTTGAATAACGTTCTGCGATGGAGCCAAAATATCATTAATAGTTTAGCGACTACCTACATTATAATTTTGATATCCCGTGTACAGATTCGTAAAATTGTTTTATAGTAGTATGACGTACCTTTTTACGAAACGGATGGTTTATTGGTTCTTTTTTTTATGAGTAACTGATAAGTTTAAGAAAGGATCTTATTTTAAATAAGAATAGTTCACACAATTCATGTTTAATACCGTAAAAATTCTTTGTAAAAGTGCCATCTGTTATTCTCTCGCGTAAATACAGATCGACTTATTGATAGACTGTCTAGTGTCTAGTGTCTAATGTAATAAAATGTGCAACAACCTTTTGGAAAGTTACGAAATGCATAGTGCTTACAACCTTAGAATTGTAAAGAGGACGAATGAAGTGAAATTTAGAACATTGCTTTAAAATACTGTGCCACGATTTTTTTATTTCTAATACATTTTATCATTTTCATGTTTGTGAGCCACTAAACTGGCCATTGAAGTTAACACAGCGGCGACACAGCGAGCAGCGCACCTTATGGACATTGGCTGCGCATCGGTGACGACCAGCGCTCCTCGCGGGTATCGGCCGCGCATAGACGGCCAGCAGCGCACCTTACGATCATCAGCTGCTCTGCTGCGTCGTGTACAGTCGTTGGTACAGGTTATCGCTGTAGATTGTATCGTTGATACAACATATGGATGTTTTGGTAAGGTCTTTCCTGTATTTTTCGACCATGTGTTATTTTAATAGAGCATTTATGACAAATAAGATGTCTAGTAATTTTTTTATTAGGCCATAATCAAGTTTTGTTCCAAGCTTTTAACTAAAAGTTTACATAGATGCCATACACATTTTCTCTTAGAATTTAAATTGTTAATGATGTAACGAAAAACTTCTGGGTAAATAAAATGACAACGATGTTTTTTTAAAAAAAAAGGGACTCGGCTCTTGATGTAATTCTTACAAACCCTTAATGCGTAATTTGAATAGTTATAGCTAGTCAATTTGAACGACATTGTGAGACATTGTTTTTGGTTTTGGATATTGCTAGACAGAGGGTGGTGCATTTAGTCTTGTTTATATTTATGATCCCGGAGGATGGGACGAGAAGTATGTAAAATCAATGTGTAAATTACATTAGAAAAAGTGTAATGTACGAAAGTGCAGTACCTAAACCTAAACCTAAACCTAACCTAAACCCAAACCTAACCTAAAACCAACATAACCTGAACCTAATATTTAAAATGTTGACAGTTTATGTGAAGTGTTGAACTGCTGCTGTGTTGCGTGTACTGCTGCGCACCTGGCGAGCTCTACGCACCTGACGAGCGCTGCGTAAATGACAGTGCTCTTCCTCTATTCCGCGCTACCTGCCCTACTGCCCATCTGATACATGTAATAGGACAAAGGACGTTGGTAAAGGTTGCTACAGCGACCGGTGTCGCTAATGCGATATTGTATTGAGATTTTGGTGAGAAGATTCCTATATTATTTCAACCGTGTATAAGACTACGTCAAAGATCACGATATCTGTTTTAAAGGAAATATTAAATCGAAGATCGTTACTGTTACCGATAACCTCTGTCAAATATTGTTACAAGATTTTATGTAGACTTGATTAATTACGCACACTCTTTCTGTTAAAATTTGGAACTTATAAAAGATAACTAAATTTTTTAGTCGTTTTACGTCATGGGACTCATCCATCAGACGTAGAGTAAAAAAAAAATACGGAGTGCTTTACTTGCTTTTAGGTACTCTTTGCTAGTAAATATTAGTCTTAGATAGACGAAGAAAATGTCTAATTGGTCTATTTTCATGGTTTTATGACCCCTAAAGTCTGGAATGAACAAAAGTGTAATGTAAGAAATTTAAAGTTCTTTAAAATGTTACAGTGCATATCGAGTCATGCTGTTGCTGTGCTTGTGAAGCGTACAGCGCATCTGGTGTATGCTGAGCACCTGGTCCATGCTGCGCATCTGGTGCAGTTGGAGACGTATAAGAACTCTTGATGGGGCGCTCAAGGCGCTTCTGTCAGGAGAGATCGTATAGAGTTTGCCACGTATTAGGCTTGTGTTATAGCTAAACCTGGAAGGTATTCCCGTGGTAGTTGTAAAAGTATTGTTTAAATAACAATGGCAGGAATGTATGAGAGTTATGTACCGCAACTGTAAGTTCATGGTAGGGGGGATTCTTTTTATATTTATTTGGTAGGTAATATCATATATAATTACTAGTAAAATCTACAGATTTTTAGAAGTTTGCGTTTAAAAGATATTTACAGATGACTTACCTATCGTTTTCATTATTGTCAAGCTAGCCGTTATTATTCAATGGTAGTTACCTATTTCTCACTTAGTTCTGTGTTATTCACAAAGCATTTGTCCTTAAATCCATGAAATATAATATAACTTACGTAGACATTGCAGTCAATCACAATTCAAAGGAAAGACGTCATTAATATACAGTTTGTGATTAACATTCGCCCTCTTGTTTCGTCAAAAATGTTTTAATCGATTTATATAATAGATTTTTTTTAAAAAATAATTATATATTGCAAAATGGGCCATAACTAATGTACAGTTCTTTTTGTAAATTAATGTAGATTGTTCGTTTTTAGAAATAGTTAATTAGTTAATTTGTCTTTAGCTTTTAAATGTGTGAATGATGCAAATATACAAAAACGATTTAAAGAAATCGATTCATATTATATAATTTAACATTTTATAAAACAGAATTTTCATACTCATTGCAAACTTCTAAAAATAATTTAAGTACATGAAAATAGTAAGATTGATTCACTTTATTAACTCAATAAGATTCATGCTACATTGGGTAAACGATTACTATGGGTACACGATCTGTCGTACTCCTTTATTGATCCTTAGAAAGAAATCGGACGAAATTAGACCCGAAATATAAGGGACCCCAGAAATTGTATAGTTGTCGGCTTAGCGGTTTTGAAATTAAAGAAGTATCTCGTGACATATCAGGCGTTCTAGAGATTACCAAAAATTATGATGATGATGACGTGACGGCGATAGATATAGACGAAAATAATATTGTTAATGAAACTGAAATCACCCCAATCAATTCTGTGATAGTTAGTGACACTATGTCTATTAATAATGGTTATGTAAAACTGTACTTTCTGGTTAAAAATGTAGCAAAAATTGTATTAAATAAGGAGAGAGAAAAAAAAGAAGTAAAAAAGAAATAAAAAAAAAGGGTTAGAAGTCATAGCAGGGTATATCCGGACCAATGACTTGGCTAAAGGGATGTTTAACCGGACTAGCCCATTTCTAAGCTACAGGGATTTTAATCCGGTCTAGCTTAGTTAGCTATAGGGGTAATAATTTGGTATAGCTTTCATTAGCTAAAGAGATATTGACCCGGTCTAGCGCTATCCGGGCCAGTTTTAAACTGAAGGGACAAAAGTGCCAACCTGCAGAGTATGAACAGACTGGACCAGGTTTGGCGAGTCTGTAGCGTTTTTACGAGACCAGACAAAGTTGTTGTTATATCATATTGTATAGTTTTTGGCCAAGTATACTTCTATTACGTATGAAAAATTAATAATTGTAAAATATGTCAGGATCACCGAACATGTTGTCGGTAGATATTCAGACAGAATTCTTTCGTTCATGGAGGCCGCTGAGTTTGTTCCGCCGGTTCTTCTCAGGTCAGGGCTAGGGTTGAACCGGTAGTAGATTTTATTTTTTAAATTCATGGTGGCCCGCTGAGTTTGTTTCGCCG
>LUGF01025361.1:226082-260030 GCA_001625245.1 Calycopis cecrops
CCCCCCCCCCCCTATACTGTAAGAAAAACTCCTCTTGCAAGTTACATTGCATAAGATAAGAGTAACATGGATGTGTGAGGTTGCAGTGGCCCATTCGCCCTGAAAAGAAAAACATTACTACTCTAGGCACGCCTTAAATATTTTTTAAGTTGATTCCAAAAATAAGCAAAAAGTACTAAATTGTAACTAGAGGAATTCTCAAATTGGCTTCCAAAAGGCAAGTACTTTGTTTACAGCTTAGTCATCCGAATGTAATAAAATAATTTGTTGTAAGACGAAACTTTAATTAAACTTCTTGTAAAATACCACTTTTTACTTCCACCCTCTGTTAAGTTACAAAGTTAAAAGCTCGAGTTACGGCTCAGAAAATACGGAAAAGTGAAAATGTTACAAGTTTTTTACTGTTGGAAAAAGCAGTATAATTATTATGAGTATGAAAAGTAAATATAATAAAGTAAAATGTACAAAACGAACATATTATGAATGTACCTTTAATACACGTTTGATGAGAAATGTATGCATGACTAATTCGTGTTTCATCAAGTTTAAAAGAGGAAAAATAATTATAATAACTTTTTATTAAATCAAAAGATCATCAAGACTTTCCAGAAATTTCGTTGCATGGGTACCTTATCAAAAAGAAGCCATACGTTAAAGGGGTGACGGACAAAATTGGCAAAGCATTGGGAAACCTAGCCATAAAAACCGTTTTTGTTCCGCCGTCTAAAGTAGCGCACCTATTACGCACACCGAAGGATGTGTTTCCCTTGCAGACTGCTGGGGTGTACCAAATTAACTGTAGCTGTGAAAGCTCGTACATCAGCCAAACAAAACGCACAATTGCCGAGAGGATTAAGGAGCATAATATAGCTTCAGTTAAAAACCTCCAAACGAATAAATCCGCCATAGCAGAACACCTTCTAAATGCAGGTACCAATCATTGGATACAGTTCCATAGACCCAAAATCCTCTCCACCGACCGTCAATACTATCCAAGGATGGTCCGGGAAGCGATAGAAATTAAAAAGAATAAAACTTTCAATCGGGAGGACGGTTTTAAATTATCCGCATCATGGAACCCAGTGATCGACAAAATCAAGCCTCGAGATCTACCATCGGATCAATCTGCGGATACAGTGAGTTGTGTGTGCCGCGGTGTTTTGAACATTTAAAATAAATCGGACAAAGTGAGGGTGGATGCACCTATTTCTCATTTATAATGGGGGTAGTTGTTTGCGTCAACTTCACGTCACAACAGCTGTTTTCACTTCACATCAGTCGGCTCGGGACCACGGCTGGTGTAACCCAGCCGAAACGTCGGGCAAAGGTATATATTTTGGCCTTTAATTTTTACCGTGTTAAAACCCGTAAAGTAATTACAATATGCGTAATAAACACGAAAGTCTCAAACAAGTATTATCAAAAAGAGTTGACAGTTCGTCGTTGTGAATATTGGATTGTGCATTGGAGCTGACTTGGGCCGGCACGAGCGGGCAAGTGACTCTCGCTCAAATTATACTACTGTGAAGTAACTGCTATTCTATCGTATTAGTTGGGATGCGGTGAAGAATCGGGTAGCTCGCCTGCATAATCATTGTGTTGATTTTACCGGGCGTCAGCAGACCATTTCGTGACATATCTTAATATATATAATATATTTCTTGTGTGCGTGTGTTTGTCACTGAACTCCTCATACAAGATTCAACCGATTTTAACAATTTTTTTTATTGCTTAGAGAATGGTTTAGATTCACAAATAATCCCGGCAGGTGGCGCTTTAGTCTTGACAGATTTTAAGCGAGGGAAACCGCGGGGCATACCTAGTGTTCCATGACACGAAACGGCCTACTGATTTGTGCAATATAATATCATAGCATTCATGTTTGTTTTCTTACGCTGCAAATAAAAAGTTGTTTCACTTTAGATGAAGTTTGTTCGAGCCATGTTGATATTTGCAGCAGCTTCACTAACATTAGATGATCCAAGTCAAAATAAGCTCTCTATTTATATATTGACAACGTCGCCATAATAACGGAATTATAATAGCAATAATAAAATGGCTGTAAGCGCATCTGTATAGCCTCTATGCGGATGTCTATGGGCGTCGGTAGTCATGAAAATGCCTTCCACTGCTCGTTTGCCTCCATATACCATAACCACACACAAAATATAAATATAATAACAAATATAAACCGACAATTTAATCTGTCCATAACTTATTTACGTCTTTCGACTGAAATCATTAATCGATTAGTTATTCAATTAATTATGCATGATGATAATTATTACGTAGTTAATTATAAAACGATTTTAAATACTTCCATATGTTGGGAACCACAAATTGTATTTTGCGAGCGCGCTTATGTTCATCGAGGAATTTGTTTGTGGCTCTCATACCTATCAGATTCAGTGTAATTAAAGTGTATTATTACCCTTATGTGGATGTGTGTGGGCGTCGTCAGTTGCCAAAGACTCCGGATTTGTCTCCATTTATACGTTATATATACTTGTAATATATAAAAATCAACACATAATGATCTTCATCTTCTTTTTTCTGGCATATGGGGCTAACGAGCAGTCGGCGCCATTTGACTACCGCTGGTCCAGTGTAAGCGAGAGGTACCTCCCCGGTCGTGCCGGATCAATTCGGCTGCGTGCAAGCATGCAGTGTGGCACTACCTCTTACTAAAACTTACTCTTGCTAAGACTTCTCGTAAAAGCTGCACCTGAGCTTTCGAAATGTAATTGATTTTCGTGCTTTCGAGTAATATAAGTGAAGAAAATTACATTTTGCAAATAGTATTATGGCTTTTTATACTTTAAGGCAACTCGAGTGTTTGACGACTACTACGAAATGCTAACAGTACACAGATTACACTGATCCGTTGCCCTTCTTTCTCCTCCCACCTTCGATAGGCTACCGGCTACTTACACACCACACGAAACGCGACAGCACAGCTGTCACTTTACACTGGTATCGTGTAAGCGAGAGGCATTTCCCTTGTGCCGGCCTAATTTGGCAGCATGCAGCCCAATGCACGCATGCAGCGTGGTACTCTCCTTAACACTGTCAGAAAAGAGCTTTAATTGAATATGTTAGTACATATTATTTTAAACTTTAAATGTATTTTGCATTCTATAACTCATACACTTAGACTGTAAAAACTATGGATTACAATAATAATAATAAATATAATTTAATAGTTAGAAGCTAATTTTTAAGGTCGAAACACAATAAAGTATATTATTATTATAACACATAAATTTACTATTTTTATAACTTTAATTATTAAAATGATATAAGTAGAATTGCGATAATTAAATTTATAATAGTATTATAATTATCTTTATGCATATTTAATATTCTTATAATCTTTAAAAACGCCTAGGGCACATTCTTCTTTGATACCCAAAATTACATTTATAATAACATCAAATTTCAATTAATTAAATGACTACAAATAATTTTAATTGTAATTTGTGTGTATAAATTCTCTTTTTATTATTAACTAATTGTTAAATAGTAGTAAACGTATTTTAGCTTTTTTTTATCTCCTTCTCTTCCTCTCTCTCTCTCACACTCCTTCTCTTTCTTTCACTCTCTCATTAAACTATTTTTATAACTTCGACAACATTCTAGCGTCAGAGTAAGCTATACTGCTTTGCAGCTGCAGCATTTGGATGACACGAGCGTAATGCACCTCTCGCTTACTTGATATTCCCGTAGAATGACAGCCACTACTTCCTACTGCACGTTTGGCCCCTTAAACTATGAAAATAAAGTCAGTTCTTGGACTTGTACATTCATATTTAATTTGTTAAGCTTAAAATTTTCTACATGTAGTAAATAAATGTTTATGTTTATGGCTGTCCTTGCTTACATATTATCCTTGTAATTTTATGTAACTTTAAAAAATAAATAAAATCTTTACAGTTGACTATAAATTAGTAAGTAGTATTAACTCTAATGATCAGAAATTTACAAAATTGCAGCCTCTTTTAAAGCCCTTTATTAAACGCGGTGGCAGATTACAAGAGCAATCAAATTTTAGTTCAAATATATTAATTACACTAGCTGCGCCCTGCGGTTTCACCCGTGTAAATTTCGATCCTGTGGAAAATCATCCCATGGCATCAAACATAACATTTTTTCGAGATAAATTATATGTGTTAATTCAAATTACTCTCTATGTGTGTGCCAAATTCCATGAAAATCGGTTCAGCAGTTTTTGCGTGAAGGAGTAACAAGCAAACAAACATACACCCAAACATACAAACTTTCGCATTTATAATATTAATGGGAAAGGATATTAATTAGATGTACAGGTTTGCCATAAATAAGGTTACTTACTTACTTATGTGGGTGAACGATCTCGTTTGCCCCTTACCTGATTTTGTTTCAGCTCCGACATGCATCTGAAATGTTACTTTTTAAGGCGGAACATGGTTCTATTTTTTTAAATAGTATAAGGTGGCAAACAGAGTAATTTTCATGACTACCGTCGCCCATAGACATCGGCATAGAGCGGGCGGGCACCTACCTTATAATACCAACCTGTGGGATTTTTAAAGAATGTTTCAAGATTTTCATATAAATTGATCTAGCTACTTTGGGGTCAAAAGAATCCAAGCCTGTCTTTATATACAAGAATCGATGTTTGTTTGTTTATTTGTCCTTTATAGACTTTGAGATCGCAGAAAATAGTGCACTGGTGTTTTTACCCACTGTCCTCAGAATTCTCTGCGAGAGGTATTGGACAAAAAATTATAAGTAAACTAGCTGCCCGACAGACGTTGTCTTGTCATTACTTATTTTTAAATATGTTGTCATGTTAACGTGTAATGTTATGTAACTGCATTGTCAACCCGTTACTTTACCAACTACAATATTGTATATTCGACATCCATCAGCCGGGCTGATTTGTGAATCTAAACCATTCTCAAATCCCCTTCAACATATACAAAAAATATTTCGCCAAAATCAGTGCAGTGGTTTTATTTTAGGAGGAGTTCAGTGACATACACACGCACACAAGAAATATATATATATATAAAGATGTATTGCTTGCAATGCGCTAGGAACGAACAGCACACATTAGTCTGCTGTTCGTATCGCTCCCTATCATTAGATATAGATGTATGCTAACTGTAATTGCCTCATCAGTGCTGAAATATATTATATTATCTAGTAAAACATACAGTTCTTTTTATAGCATAGGACAAATGACCACGTGATGAGTATGCGCCGAAGCCCACAAACATTCACAATACTATTAAGAAATGAGCTCTTTGAAGAACCATGAATCATATCGAAAACTTTGAATTTAGTTCTCTTTTAGTTTTATTTTCCGTATTTTCCCTCATCGTGATGTCTCGCCGAAGTGATAATCCACTAACGTTTTTCCTCCGACCGATCCTAACGGATCAGCAGATCTTATCCCAAGTAATCACTCAGGATTTCGGTCACTCTGCGACGTATAGGTTTTTGCGGCGATAGTATTGCCATTTATTTACGTTTCAGTTTTATTTTATTCTTTTTAAAGAGATAAAAGTCGATGACAGAGATACAGTACCGTTTATGCGAAATAATTGGCTAGATTTTATAGTAAATGGGGTAAACGGGCTCTTAGAAACTGGTGATAATCTACGCGCTTAGATATAGGATTTACATTTTACTACCATTAGACACTCACAAACTTAATGGTAAATAAGAGCATAGCCATCACTTCATTGACTTGCAGTTCTCGGAGTTTCGCACGGAGAACAGCAACGGTCAGGATTTCTATTTATAAAAGAAAAGTCTATTTTTTTTATAATAAGTGAGCAAACGAGTAGTCGGAGCCATTTTCATGACCACCGATGCCCATAATAGACATCCAGTATATACAGGGTTAGTTTTTGGTCACCGGCCAAATTTTAAAATAAGGAAGTAAACATCATTCCAAGAGTGTGTTTTAAATGTTATAGTCTAATTGTAATATTTTGTTAAATAAAAATCGTTTTGAAATGGTCCTTAAAAATACAGCAATCGTGGTTCATGCGCGTAATGTATCGACTTCAAGGTCAGTGACGTCAGCCGAGCGACACTCGCAAGTCATATGCCATGCGGTGACCAAGAAATATGTTTATAACATGGGACAAAGTAATTTTAACTAATTATTTTTTTATTCTTTTTTATTTCATAAATGGAATGTATTATCGATTCTGATCCAAACCTGAAAGTTTGGCCGGTGACCAAAAAATAACCCTGTATAGGTAGCGTAGGACGCCCTGCAGCTAGATGAAGTTAAGACATTCGTAAAAATGCAGGCGCTCTCTAGAGACGGAAAGCTGAAAACCGAGCTCATTGGCGTGATTTGCGGAGGCTTATGTCCAGCAGAGGCCGAAAATAGGCTGATGATAATGACAGAGGTTACATAGATGATTTACCCTTCTTCCTTCTCCTACCTCCATGCGCCTCCGGTTACTTTCACACCGCACGAAACGCGACAGCACAGCTGTCACTTTACGCCGATATCGAGTAAGCGAGAGGCAGCTCCTTCCAGAAAAGGAAAAATAAAATACAATGTACATTAGCGTAATCTTTTTATTAACAATAAAATGAATCATGTGCGATACATAATTGAATTCCCATTATGATTTCCACAAGCTTATGTACTGTAAAACACTGCCGACCCGCGATCCGAACTCCTCAATTGTACATTCATTCGCTGTCCGTCCGTTCGTACGTTGTAGATATAGAATATACAAGTCTCCTACTTGATACGAAAGCTACAACAAAGGTTCAGTTTGAATACTGTAGTTTATGAATGAATGAATATTTTTGTTTTTTTTTTTTATAGTAGAGGAGGGCAAACGAGCAGTCGGAGCCATTTTCATGACTACCGACGCCCACAAACATCCGCATAGAGGCTATACAGATGCGTTGCCCTCCTTTCTCTTCCCACCTTCATGGGCCACCGGCTACTTATTTATGAAGAAATAAAATTTAATCTAGTACGTCCTCATAAAACTGCTTATGCAAGTTATTTTTGGTTGGCCGTAGAGGGCAGAGATAACGAAGAAGAAGAGATCGGTTTGACAGAACGAGCGAAAATGAAGTGTGCTTTTGGCGTATGGTCATTAGTACACGGATTTGGTCATAATAAAAGATAAGGTTGGCGTCATCAGTCAACTCCTGTGTGTCGCCAGTGTTCTGTCCCGCTGTGGGATAGAGATATGCAACAAAAACCAGCTATAGAAAAGCTCGTAATAGATTAAAACTTATGGTAAGTTCTGTCCCACAAATGATTTTTTATGTACATTTTATGTATTTGGACAATAATGTGTTTATTGTCCAAATACATAAAAAATCATCAATAAACAAACAAAGATACAAGACGTATGCTCAGATAGCACGCTACGAACGGTGGTAATAATTTAACTTTTTTAATAATAAATGCGCGGGGACAACAGGAGAAAAGGCTAAAAAAAGTTGTATTTGTTTTATTTTATGTTTCATTGTTCATGTAATACACGTTTGCCGTTTTACCGCTTTAGTATCAAGTAAAAAGACCTTGTACATTATAATTATTATAAAACGAACTGCATCCATTTGTATTCTGGGTAAGTATAGTAAGAATTAAATATCTACTTAATTATATGATAAAAAGCATTGGCATTCGTTTTCTTTATAATCTCAGAATGCATACCAATTTATAATGGCGAATCGTTAGAAGAAAAATTTATGGAATATAATAACAATAAATAAATTTTATTTACACTTTTTTTAAAAATTGTATTACCTATCTATTATATTTTCGTTAAATAAAGCCGAAGTCGGTGGAAAAATATTGTATATGATCGGGACAATTTATTTGACGGCTGCACGGTCGTAATTGGCTGTATTTTTCGAAGTGAGGGTTTTTCTTTCGTGTTGTTGTATAATTAACATAAAACGTAAAAAAACACTCCCAAAGTTAATCCATTTCTCTTGTTAGCGACCTCTAAAAGGCCGTGAAAAAATATTCGTGAAATTCGTTAAAAATAAACTCTCAAAGTTTATTTTTAATATTTTTCGATAATTTTAAAACTTGGCTGAAGGTACAGTGAAATACAACCGCACATATAAACACATATTTCTTATAATTATATCTTAGCCGCGATCATATCCCTTCGAAATCGCACTTTAGCTCGTGGTAGAAAAAAATCGTTTCCAATGAAAAACAGCTCTTAAATATACCATATAGATAAAGTATTTACAAATTCACCTTATTATTGAATACGAGTATCTATACTTTGGTTCAGTTTGAATGTTAATACGACTTTAATATTTGATAATATCTAATTTTTTATATAAAAAAAGAAAATCCTATTCTTAATGTAAGTTGTACATGAATAAATAATTGGTTTTAAACAAATCGATATTTATTATATAAAGAATTAAGTACAAAACATCCTCAGTACTCATTATATTACAATAAAACATTTTAGCTACTTAATTTTATTTGGCAGTAGTGACTTTTATTTACCAAACCGATGTAAGTACCTACCTACCCTTCGTAAGCTACAATTCTTATACATATATATATAATATTTTATATAACAAATTACAATATACTATCGTCGTTTTACGAATCGGAAAAAAACTGCATAGAATATTAATATTTATTACAATGTACATAAAATTTATAATTCAACAAATTCTCTTTGACAAAAAATTCACCGACGCGACGCAGGAAATTATCTCTCTAACAGAATTTAAATACAATATATAACCTCTCAAATTATTTAATTCTAAATATTTAAAGCTACAACATTTCTTTTTTCAAAATTTGATTTTCTCATAATTATAATATAGCTACATAATAATAATTTGGCACACAGAACACTTAATACTGCCACAAAATTTTCGTTAAACATCATCAAAATTACATATTAGTTTACAGATTGCAATTTCGATAAATTTGAAAAGATAATTAAAACGGCAATTGTTTTCTCAAATTTATTGAAAATATTTATTAAGCGTGTGAAAATTGTTAAATTAAATAAGTTTACATCTAGTCGTCGAGGGAGAACTAAAGCCCGGAACATAACTGGCGACACCGTACACTGTACCACACCCACACTCCACCGCACTCGTCGATACTTATATAACTCTAAAGATAATATTGTCTCGGCAAAATCTCACTCCACGAACACTCGCTTCTCATCGAGTCGTACATACTAAGTACATGTATATAAATTTGATAAAGTTAATTCGTTTAAATTTATATCGTAAAATTATGATTTCATCGTAAAAACACTTCAGTTTTTTTTGCAATTCGAACAATATGTTCACAGAATACAAATAGAAAGTGTAGTTTATGAGTCACAACTCAGAGTATGGCGCTCAGCAGACGGGGAGGCTGAGGGACGCCGGCTGCACGCGTGCGAGGGACATGCGTGACGGGGCGCGCAAGATCACAGCACGCTGGGGCGTGACCTGCTCAGGGGAAACACGCTGTGGGACAGCGTGCTCGGGAGAAACACGCTGTGAGGTAGCGTGTTCGGGAGAAACACGCTCGGATGGGGCGCGCTGTTAAATAATGCTCTCGCGGTTCCTCTCGTTGTCCTCCTGTGAGCTAAGAGAGCTGCCGCCACAAATCTGCATTTCAATCTCTTGTAGCCTGCCACAATAACATAACTCTATAACAATATTTGCACTATTATACATAGGGGTTATTGCAGTAAGTTGTGTGCTTACATATTTAATGCAGACAGACTATTTTTGGCATTGGCGACGATAAAGTTGCTTTCAAGCTAGGAGCAATGACCTAACGATTCACAACGGATTCTCATAATGTGAATGTTATGGAAACCATTTTTTTCTTGCCATTTTTATTTCATACTACGCTTTGCAAACATAATAACTGTAAAGCTGATAACTATTTAAAGTTAACTGATTGATAATCATCTAATCGTTAAAATAATTCATCAATAACTACCAACATAAAGAATTTTTAGATTACCATGTCATCCCGATTAGCCAATGCCAATAATAGAGTATGCAGAATGTAAATTAGATTTATTTTTTCTAAATTGGTACTTCTAATGCTCTCTCAATAACATCTAAAACTCTTTTATGATGTAAAATGTCAGAAAATGAAATTGTGCCACATGGCCTGAGTCCATCAATGACACGGAAGATTATAGTTCAAAAAAATTCGATTCTACGTTTATATTTTTTTTACTTAAAATCGAATATAATTATATTTTATTTATTCTAATCTGTTCTTGTTTATTATTTTGTGCTAAACAAAATGAATCTGTCCTATCCATTTTTGTTATGGTATCATAAATTCATACACACCTTTGGTCAACTTCCCACTGCTGCTGGCTGAGTTTGGCGGACATGGCGGCGTTTTCCGTCTCGACAGTGTACAGTCGCTCTCGCAGCCGCTTGATCTCGCTCTCGAGAGCGTCGTGCGAGTCCAACAGCACTCGCGGCGCGAGCGCGCCCGCCGCCGAGCCGCCCGCCGCCGAGCTGCGCACGCTCGACGCGCAGGACGCCACCGGCGACGCCACGCGAAGAGGACTTATTGACGAACTAGAAATGTGTCACGATATTAGGCCGCTTTCAACATCAGACGTCAAGACGTCGCGCTTCGTTACGTACAGTGTTACGTTACGTTACGTTGCGTCGTTTTCTATGTCGATCAACGTAAAAAATCTCGTCACGACGCAACGTTGACCAACACGATGTCCTGACATAAAAAGATGTGCTCACACACGCTTAACTTCTATCTGACAAAATAAATTGCTTAAGAAAATCCCTGTTACACAATATTACTCTTGGTACCTATTTATATATCTTGATTATTTAGCAATGAACGAATTAATATATAGAGTTATTTTTTTCTGGGATAATTATTAATAGTTTTGTTAACTATTTTTCTTCTATTTTATAGAAAAATCTGCTAGATTAAGTTTACTCCGACGCATTGTCTTCTATAACCCCGTACCCAGTAGGGCCATTGTAGTCACTTATAGCGCCCGATTCGTGACAGCATTATCGTTGCTTCAAGCTAGAAACAACAAGGTAGGTTTCCTTGTATCTGAGGTCCCTGTTCGGTAATACATCTACCATTTACTAAAATGTATCAATAATAACAGATATTAACTCACATAAAAGAAATATTATTTCCAATTACCTTATTTATTAGCCCGGAATAACATTATGTAAATACGCGGTTACTTAGTACATGTATCTTTAATATCGTATGTGAGTATTTATTCAGGTATTTAAATAAAAATACGTATATACGGGATGCCTTTGAAATACTTCAAAGATGTTTCATAGAAGATCTTTGCAATTATGATAAAATTCCTCCGGAAGATATCGTCAGTGGACTGTCATATAAATATCAAGTTAGATGTTAAGGTTGACCTGCCATATAACTTTGGGGTAACTTTATTGTTCACTTTCTGAGGGTTCAATTGCTATCTGAAATTCCCCTTCTAACTTTCGCTACGTTGAATATTTCGCAAGTTGTGAAAAAACGTTATTTCGTACTTGTATAAAAAGGGCATTCATGTCGACATCTTGTGGTTTTATTGTGTTTTTGTAATGTTTACAATTGTTGATATTATATAAGCTATTACCTCGACAATCAATTATGCAATAATAATTTAGTTTCAAACAACATGTTATGAAAATCAAAGCGTAATTTGTTTAAATTAAGAAAGTTTTCCTTAGAGTTAACAAAACTTATTGACTTAATTAGCCTACTATGATCTTATCTCGACAACTCTTTAGTATAGAATATTTAAGACAATAATTAAAATATATTATATTTATACAATAATTAAAATATATTATATTTTAATTATTGTCTATATATTATATTTGTGTATTAAAAGGTTAATATACTAACTATACCTAATGATATTTATTTAATCTAATATATTTGTAATAATATAATATGTACACACACAAGAGAAATAAGAAATCTGCTTGATGTTTATTGAAGGAGACCTACGTCCAATGAACCGATAAAAGCTACAGGTGATGTGATATAGTTAGAGGTAGTGCCATGATCCTGATCTCGCACAGATGTCACCACCGTGAGTGGGTGTACGATGAGTATGGTGTGCGAGGTTCTAGTGGCACATTTAAGGGGAGGAGGAGAGAAGGTACCGCGTCTGTATAATAATTATGTGGATATTAATGGGCGTCGAAAGCTCATTTTTCTCATTATATTATAAAAAATAGTTGATTAATGTGTCTAGTACCTACAGTAATTTATGGTAAGCCATAGATTGCATTGATCAATAAGACAGGACGACCATGGATGAATTATGACACCTATTGGCGTATCGCCCGAGAACTACGGTGAACAATATCGTTTGAGATTGTCTTTATATGGTTCGGGACACCTCAGTATTAACGGTTTTATTCACTAAAACCGCTAGTACTGAGTTGGACTACTCCGCACCGCACTCTGCAGTATAATCTAGAAATTTGACGTCGAAATAATAATAGCAAGAGAAAGCGAGATATACTTGTACGGATCTACGTTGGAAAACACCGGCCAAGCGTGAGTCGGACTCGCACACCGAAGGTTCAAAGAATTGATTTTGACGAAAAATGATTTTAGTAACCTTAATGTTATTTTTGAAGACCTATCCATAAACACATACATACATAACTCACATACAGGTTGGATGGAAAAATATATTTTTAGATACAGTGCTACATATGGAGTGCCCCCCTTTATTTTTAATTTATTTATTTTTATTCAAAATTCAAGTAGCAGTTCACAGAATACATCAACCTACAAAGTTTTAACTACGACGGCCCAATAGTTTCGGAAAAAATGGCTGTGACGCACGGACGGACGGACGGACAGACGGACGGACAGACGGACGGGCAAACGGACGGACAGACGGACGGACAGACATACATGACGAATATAGGTTTGGTTTTTTGCCATTTGGGTACGAATCCCTAAAAAGAGACAGAAATGCTTTTTTTGTAATTTTCATTATTTCAGTTTTTTCAAAAAGAGATATATATTTTGAACATATTTTGAAATATTTTTCTCATAAAATGGATGTTCGATATTATTCACATATAATCGATGTATTAATGTTTTTCAGGACTTATCATCGATGTTTTTCTACCATCGATGAATATAGATCATCCCTATTTTAGTGGGTATTCGGTTTATCCGCGAGTCCTACTCACCCTATCGGATCCCACTCAAGACCGATAGCAATGCATCAATGTATGTCTCAGCAAAAAAAAAAAAAATATTATCTTTCAACTCTGACGTGTCACCACTAATCCGTTTCTTCCATGAGATATGAATATGCAACCCGAGGGATCATTGATATGTGATAATCCCGCGATTAATAAATAATAGGACGAAATACCTCAGGAGCCACGTAATACCAGGACTGTGGTTCAACCTCCAGTCATCCAATTGAGTGGTCTCCTTTTTGGGCACTTGGTGTATTGCACTGTTATGCATTATCCCTTGCATGTAGAATTTTTATGTTATCTTTTATTTATTTTACTATTCTTATACAGTGTGGTATGTAGAGAATTAAGTCGTAGGCTAAGTTATCATAATTGTATTTTTTATTTCTTTTTTCTCTTTCTTTTAAGTGGCTTAGGTATAACAGTGTAATATATGTATGTGTCTAAATAAAGATTTTTCTATTTCTATTTCTAAATATCGTTGTATTTTTTGGAAAGTATATTTAGAAGTCGGTAATTTTAGACGTCCAACACAAATTTTGGCTGTGTAAATTTAAACGGCGTTTAATTTTTTTTATTAAGTACTCGGCTGAGGTTTCATAAATAATTCATACCGCCCGCCTCAGGAGGGTAGCATAAAATATGAATAACTAACAAACTACCTTAATTTCTGCGAGTTTGACTATGCGGCGCGGAATGGCACCGGAATGTTCCAAATTCTCCCTGTTATTACACGTACTAATTCAGACTAATTTGCAGTTTGGAAATTTATATTTATGATCAAAAAAAATCCTTTATAAATCCGTATTGTGCGCTACCAGGATATCAGAAATAGATACTAGGATATCAAACTTGACACTTAGATTACTTACATAATTTATAAAACAATGTCTGATATTTTCTGACGACATACATACATATCCTGTACGTTGAGGCTAGAGCTGAGGCAATCAATTAGGAACAGCAATTAGCATACAATACATTAAAAAATAAAATTGTAACGTATACATGGTCCCGCTCATCATTACTTGCACGTAATGACTTATGTTTACGCGAATGTCACTCATTGCATTAAAATATTTTCACGGACTTTATTTACCCGCGAAAAAATCCGTTTAAATACTTTTATTAGATACAATTGTTATTGACACGTGTCCAGTTTTTATACAGAGTAGATAGTCCAGTCATTTGGTAGTTTTACCTGGAAAGTTTTCCGGGAGTTTTGAAAATTGGTTATTTTATGGATTTCGGTATGCTCTTTTCGAATTTCAACTTTGCCACCTCGTATCACCGCCGCTCGCTCCGCCATATTGAAAAAATGGCGCCTAAAAACAGTTTTTTTGAAATATCTCCTTTTCTGCGCATTTTACGAGAAAAACATGTATGTACCAAATTAAAGTAGAAAAAATTTCCTACAATTTATATGTTAATAATGTTTTTCATAAAATCAATAGTTTTTGGCGTACGAGCGTTACAAACAAAAAATTCATCTGCACCACCACGTGTTTTTCGTATGTTTTTCTAAAATATTCTTTACTGCCGCCGGTATCGAAGAAGCAGGTATAAGGGTAATATAAGGTAGGTATAAGCAGGAGAACTTTTCCTCCTTTTATATGGTTACAGTGATGTGAAAAGCAAGAAAAACATGTCTGTAAATGAATATAGATAATATGTACCTATGCTTCACAAAATCAGCATATAAAACAAAACGCCTGTTGAATATGTGGAGAGCTATATCTATCTGGGTAAACAAATATCATTCAAAAGGACTAGACATATAGATGAACTGGACAGACGAATAAAAATGACATGGAAAAGTACTGGAGCTTCAAAGAAATCATGAAGTCTAAACTATCAATTTCTTTAAAGATAAAGGTTATGGATTCCAGTCTTCTACCCTGCCTATCGCACGGAGCTCAAACCTGGATCTTTAATAATCAAACCATGTTAAAAATTAGATCGTGCCAGCGGGCGATGGAGAGGAGCATCCTTGGTGTTAAAATATTAGATAAAATAAATAGAGAGCAGATTCGACAAAAAACCCAAGTACAAGATGCACTACAACACACACAACGTCTGAAGTGGAGATGAGCAGGTCCTATGGCCCGCTACGCGGAGGACCGGCGGCCAAATTGCGCCACAAAATGGCATGGTCCTGGAGGTAAACGACAAAAGGGTAGACCAAGAGCTCGCTGGAACGATGAACTCATCAAATTTGAAGGAAAAGTCTGGATGGAAGTTGCGAAAGATAAAAAAACGTGGAAGCAACTGGAGGAGGCCTATACCCGAAAGGGGCCATGACATGTACCTACTTGTAAATATAACAGTAATATTTATTATCCTTAAACACTTAGATTAAGTTATCAAAAGTTCAAAATATGTTTAAATGTTATTAGATGTATATGTGAAATGTTAATGTTCTTGTAATGTCGTGAAAATAAAAAAGGCTTATTATTATTATTATTATTATACGAAAAACACGTGGTGGTGCAGATGAATAAATTTTAACATGGTTTGATTATTAAAGATCCAGGTTTGAGCTCCGTGCGATAGGCAGGGTAGAAGACTGGAATCCATAACCCTTTTCTTTAAAGAAATTGATAGTTTAGATTTCATGATTTCTTTGAAGCTCCAGTACTTTTTCCATGTCATTTTTATTCGTCTGTCCAGTTCATCTAAATGTCTAGTCCTTTTGAATGATATTTGTTTACCCAGATAGATATAGCTCTCCACATATTCAACAGGCGTTTTGTTTTATATGCTGATTTTGTGAAGCATAGGTACATATCTATATTCATTTAAAAACATTTTTTTCTTGCTTTTCACATCACTGTAACCGTATAATAGAAGGAGGAAAAGTTATTCTGCTTATACCTACCTTATATTACCCTTATACCAACTTCTTCGATACCGGCGGCAGTAATAGAATATTTTAGAAAAATATACGAAAAACACGTGGTGGTGCAGATGAATTTTTTGTTTGTAACGCTCGTACGCCAAAAACTATTGATTTTATGAAAAACATTATTAATCTATAAATTGTAGGCAATTTTTTCTACTTTAATTTTGTACATAAATATTTTTCTCGTAAAATGCGCCGAAAAGGAGATATTTCAAAAAAACTGTTTTAGGCGCCATTTTTTCAATATGGCGGCGTGAGCGGCGGAGATACGAGGTGGCAAAGTTGAAATTCGAAAAGAGCATACCGAAATCCATAAAATAACCAATTTTCAAAACTCCCGGAAAACTTTCCAGGTAACTCCCTTTTTTTGGCCAAATGACTGGACTAAGATAGCATACGCGACATAAGTATAGTTTTTAGGGTTACGTACCTAAAAGGTAAAAACGGAACCCTATTACTATTTTTTTATGTTTTAGGGGTCTTATAGGGGGACATCCGCATAGAGGATATACAGATGCACTGCCATTCTTTCTCCTCCCACCTTCATGGGCCACCGGCTAGTTACACACTGCACGAAACACGACAACACAGCCGTCGCTTTACGTCGGTCTCGTGTAAGCGAGAGGTACTTCCGCGGTCGTGCCGGCCCAATTTGGCTGCAGGTATACATGCAGTGTGGCACCTCTTACTAAAATGACTCCACTGTCTGTCTGTCTATCACCAGACTGTATCTCATTTATGGTTTACCGTGATAGCTATTTATTTCAATGGTCCCACGAAATGACTTACCTATAAAGCTGGTCCCGGTAGGAAGGCGGGTGCGAGGAGTGCAGCGCCGGTGGCAGGGCCGCCGCCGCCAGCTGCATGTCCTCTATGGCTATGCGTCCACTTGTCTCTACAAGCCCTGGAGTTGACTGGCATCGACCCATTGCCACTGTTAAAGGATCTTATTAACATTTTAGAAAATTAATTTATGTGACCAATGAATAAAAATGAAAAAACATTAGGGAATATTACACAATATATTTACTAAGAAAGATAATATAACTACATACAGATGAACAAATTTGTAGTGTCTGTTTGTAATATTAAAATAACCGCTTTTTACTAAATGCATATAAATGATTTAACAGTAGATACATAATATATAAATAATAATTTTTTTTACAATTTTTCTGTCTGTTTGTTCCGGCTATCTATGGAACGGCAAGACCGATTCTGACGTCACTTTCACTGGCAGGTATGCTATAAATTTTTTGTATTTTTTAAACCCACGCGGGCGAAGTTGCGTTTACAGCTAGTATTATATTATTTTAATTGAATAATTATGCTTTAAACTATCCCAAAAAAGAAGATTAACAATGACCATTCTTCTTTATTCTTTTCCAGACTTGGATAGATCTATAAGCAAAGTTTTTCTAAAAACTCAACAAACCTTTTTCTAGCGGCGCCTTTTTATACTTCTCAAGTCTCTTAACGGCAATCGCTTCCAGGCGAACTCTGGCCGCCGGATACTCCTTCAGCACGTCCCACATGTCCTTCTTGCTGAGCACAAAGAGGTCGGAGTAGCCCACGGATCGAACTGACGCTGTCCGCCGGTTGCCTGTCGACGTGTCATCCACACACTCCGTGCCAAAAGGTATTCCTCCCACGCTCACTTACGAATTCTTTTGATGAATACTTTCCAAAATTTCGTACACATCAAAAGAATTCGCGTGAATTCTAATGGAAGGACTAAAACACCGGTGGCAGAGCAAAGAGGATTTTTAGTAACGTACAAGCTGATCAAAGGAGAAAAATGACTTACTTTATGGAATAAACATTCCGGAAAAATGACGATGTGATTGTTAGAATCGTAACAACGAAAATAAAATTTTAAGAAGCATTAACTATCAGGTCGTGTGCTTCAAGACAAAGCGTAAGTTATAAAATTAGTAAACCTCAAGTCTGTTAAAATATTCAAGCAGTTCTCATATCATTCCGCCTAAGAGAGGCAATAGGTACTTATAGCTAGAACAGTTTCACTTGACCGACACACTAAATAAGGTTGAAGAGGAGTCGGTTGACAGAACGCTGAAATATTATTGGGATACATGCACCAAGAGGTCACGCCAAAGTATTTAAAGTCGGGGAGGATGCAAAGCGATCGGGGACACTGCCTTCATACAACCAAAGGAGATTTTACAAGAAGCGAACGAAAATCATGGCTTCACTAGCAAAAATCATAGCTGAAATGAAAACTACGAGATACTACGTAACAAAATAAAACTCATACTACATTATTGTTGGTAATAAAAAGGTTAAAGCTTAAAACATGACTGAGAATGAAGTAAAGGTGATTAAAGAAATAATAAAATGTTGAAGCATCACCTAATACAGTTAAATAAAGCGACTTTACTGCTTATAGGCGCCGATATTGCAATCTTTTTGATAGGCATGAAGTATAAAAGAGAGCAATAAGCTACAGCAGTAACTCGCTTTATGATGTCCCGGAACCTTTTGGTAGCGCTGTGGCCGCTCCCTCGGCCTGAGTGCAGCGTCTCCTCGAACGTTTGCTTACGGAAAACTTTCAAGACAAAAAGTAGAATAAAAAGTGGCGTGGCGTCTCGGGCGGCGATATTTACCAAGTTGTTTACCTGCGGTGCCCATGTTCAGAATTGAAATTTCGCCAAAATAAGAACCCGCTTTGAGTGTTGCCAGCACCGTTTTCCCGTTGTCCCCAACCACCTGCAGCTTGCCTCGGTTGACAATGTACATCTCCTTGCCCACCTCACCTATAAATTGCGTCAATATTTTTCTTATTATTACTTCATTCACCATAATTATGACGTTGTCAAAACTTGAAGTATTAAATCTTGGATTTGATTAAATCATTCGTGTTATTAAACGTAGAAATGAAAGCAAATTGCCAAAGTTTATCAATACAAACTTAATCTATATAATTGAAGCTTATTTTCCGCTTTTATGATTCAATGAGTATAAAATTTTATGTCGCAGTAGGATGATTAAATTTCAAAAGCACCAAAACACTCTTGTCTCGTCTATAAAACGATTTACCTTTTAGCTTCATTCAACTTATATTTTGTTGCTATTGTACACTAATATGCATTCAAATGCCTAATCATCCAGGAAATTAACTACGTTTGTTATCTTGGACCTCCAAGGTTTACCTGTTCACTATAGTTTGTATTTTCACTTTTTTCGGATATGCAAATTACTTGTATGTATTATACCCGATTTTTATTTACACGATTATTTTTGTTTTAGTGGCAAGTGATATCGACCATTATAATTAATATCTATGGTTAATTGTAATATTCGATATCGAAATAGCATTAAATATTTCGATATTATAAAACTTTGTTAAAAGATACAAACACTTCTTGATTAATCGTTTATGTAAGGTTTTAAAGCAGCTAGGCGCATATAATCTAATAACATATTTCCATATATTTTTTTATAAAATGTAACATTTTTAAGCTTTACCTTTTCTACAAATATAATCCCCGGGCGAGAACAAAACAGGCCGAAGGCGCAAAACAAGTTCGCATAGGAATCCGGCTTCTGTATTCTGGAAAATCTCCACCCTGAATAGAAAAAAAGTCTTATTTCATTAGGTTGTAAGAAATAGCCATACAACTGGCAAGATCATGGTAGTAGTGAGTAAATTAGCTCTGTTGTTGCATTCGGGGATACGGTGAAGAAGAGCAACATATCTGCATAGTTGAATGTTCCTGTTTATTTGAGGCGTTGGTAACCAAAAGTTTACCTCAGTTTGTTATAAGACGTTGTGTCTTCCTGTCAACATAATGCAGTAATATGTTTATTGCTTATCATCTCTGAAATTGTAAGTTACAACGTTTGATAGCGTAATATATCAACTAGATCCAACAGTCGAGTCTAAGATGTACTCTCGTCGTACCGTGCCATTTCTATTTCAGACCTCCACCTAGTCCGTCGACGTGATTTATTTTCGATTCACCAGAGCTTATAGATAAGATGTTGATACTTAGATATTAAAAATTTTCTTCTCAAAATTGTCGTTTACGAAAGTTAATAAGACATAAAAACTGCTGTAAACTGCTTAATACAATATATTTTTGTATTATTTCAAGTACCCAATGTCACACGCATTATCAAAACGAATCGTACGAAACCTTACACTTTAAAATCCACCAAATTGTAGAGAACCTAGATATGGGATCTATACGATACATAATCACAATAAAAATATAATCATAACATTTATATGCATTAAACTTGGTCATATAGCAGTGTAACAATAGGGTTGGTGATAATATGTTTGCTAGAAGTTAGACATTTATACAACCAACGTTATACGTATACTATACGTTACAGAACCCCACCTTCCTTCAGACGTAGTCAGGTAAAAAAAGCTTAACGTTATTGTAGATGTAAGATTCTTTTTTAAGAATACGCTTGGCGTAGAATTTTACCTATTACATAAACGTACGCCCCTGAATAATTCATGGACGTAAAAGCGAATGTTTCTGTTTTTAATTATACGACACGGAATATTAAACCGGGATCGTTATTTCTGACTTGCATTGTCGTTCTTTGTAGAACTTTTGTAGCTGAATGAGCTTGAGGAAATTTGATAGAGAAAGATTGCACGAAAGATGAATATTTTGATTAAATACTTTTCATACCATTTCCACTTTTTATTAATTTAAATTACATTACACGGTTTCGTTAACTCATCAACAGGTAAAAAAATAGTATAAAAAAGTATATTATATAATGCAAGTTTAATATGAATATCCATCAAGAAGTGACAATACATTCCATCAACTATATGAAAGATGAATTATATAATGATAAAGTAGTTTTGCCTACAAAGGCCCCTCAAAAAAAATATAATTAATATTAATATTAATTAATTAATTAAAAGTAGTTTTGAGCACATCACCTAGGTATTATTTATAGAAATAGCTCTTTTTACAGTGCCATATTTTATGTATCAAGTATACGCGAATATTACTCATTACATTATAATAACTTTAACGGATTTTATCACGGTTTATTTATTTATTTAACAAGCCTGACGATTCAGAAACTTTACAGCAACCATAGTCATGGGTTTAATAATTAAATAAACCGCTATAAAATCGCTTTAAGTTGTTTTATTGTATTGTCATATTTTATTAGCGAAACATTTTTATGTAAATCTTCGAAAACCAAAAAAAATTGGACTTAAAAAGTATACCGCGTTTTGTCATAAAATAAAATATTGAATAGATGAACTATACAGATGAAAACATAATTGGAGAGCTCGGCCGGGACTGGCCTGACCGGAAAGGTATGTCTCTCACATGATACGGGCAGATTGTGATCTTTCGGTGACGGAATACATTTGCAGAACAAGTATAAACATGTATGTGGGCAGCAGTAGTCATCTAAAGTCTGCTCGTTTGCTCGCCTTATACTATACAAATACTGTATTATTTTTGTATAGTACTAGCTGTTGCCTGCGACTTCGTTCGCGATTACTGAGTTTCTCGTAGGAATTATCTATTTTCCGGGATAAAATATAGCCTATACGGATTCGGAAGAATCCCTCTAAGTAATGGCAAAAGAAATTCTGAAATCGGTCTAGTTCTGAGCCTATTCAATACAAACATACAAAAATACAAAGGTTTCCTCTTTAAAATATTAGTATAGATAAGGTGAGACCGATAATTGTAATAAGTGATAACTTAAAACTGTCAAGTAATATTAACATATACTTAGTAGCACACCGCTACGTGGCGCTACAAGCGGCTCTACGAGGTATCGTAGCTCCACTTTCCTATGCTACACCGCATGCTTGTGACGCAAACTCATAATATGCTTCCCTGTCCTAACTCTACTAAAAAATATTCAATCCAGAAAACAAGAAAATAAAGCGAATGCGAAACAAACTGATTCATAAATTGATAAAAAGCAGACAAAAGCTTTAAAATACTTGCAATGCAAAATTAGATTTTTCACTAATTAAATACAGTCTCGTATTGCACTTCCTCCATTTTTAAAAAGTTCGCCTAAAGTGTTATTTACGGCGCCAACTACGTTCCAAAATAAACGAAATTATAATATGCTAGCGCCTGCACTTCTAGAGTTAGGAAATAATGAGTTTGTTAAACTAATGCAGAGTTGTATCTACAGTAAGAATGACCACACTAGTTTTATATGTTTTATATTAAGTATATTATGCACTGTTTTATTAATAACTAGCGATGCACCTTAGTTTCACCCGCGTTATATGATTATTAAACTTCATCCACTATTTCACCCCCTTAGGGGTTCGAATATTGTTCGTTATGAACTCAGAAATCTTCGTGGGTTCATGCACAATAACTTAGCTAAAGATCATGATCAAATGTATTACGATTCTATAAAGGACATACAGACAAACATACATTTTCATATATATAAATACTTTGATCAGAATAATATGACAAAGATAATAGAGGTATTTCTTGAAATACATTCTAATCAAAAGTTTAAACCTTACAATATTAATTGGATTAATCCGTACGTTTAGTTTAATCTCTTCTCTTATAATCTCATTAAAGTCTCCGCAAATGTACGCTTCTTAACCTATCCTGTAAATACACTACTCTGCTGCTCCCTAAAAGATAAGGGAAAATTAATTTGCCTCATTTTATTTAAATCAAAATCATCTTGCCCCAATCCTATTTAAGAATAATATATATTAAATATAGTCAAAAGAAATATATATATTTGTTATCCAGACATCTTGCTAATTTATTTCGTAATATGATTACGTTTGAAAACATTTTCTTTAATGATAATAATGATAGCATCTGAAGAAGCCAAAGAAGCTACATTACATTACGATAATTGTAGGTCCATATAATTAATTTGGTCGGAAAATGTCTCTTTTTCTAAATTACAATAACGATACGACTGAGGTTTTCTTATTAATGCTCGTTATCATAAGAAAAAACCGGCCAAGTGCGAGTCGGACTCAGGTGTTGAGGGTTCCATCAAGCATTACAACTTATATAATTATATTTATATTTGCTTGTGCACTTAATTTTATAAAAAAAACATAAGTTTTACGGGGTTTTTCAGTGGTGGAATTTATAGGTCCTGAGAATCGGCTAAGTCTTATTTTCATGTGGATATTTCCACGGGAAGGAAGTATATCGATCGAAGCGGGTGAAACCGCGGAGCGCAGCTAGTGTATATAAACAAATGAACGTTTGTCTGTATGTCCTTTTTAGAATCGTAAACTATACATTCATTCGATCATATGATTATTTATAGCAGTCGTTGTACATGAGCCCACGAAAGTTTCTGAATTATTGCGACTAATTTTCGACAGATGGCGTCACTGTCATTCCAATGAATTTTAAACATTGGCGTGATAGTTCCTGTTGATTTAACTGTTGGTGTAGCAACGCGCATGGTACATCTAGTTAATAATAATGGAGGTGGAGGAAAGAGAGCAGCGCATCTGTATAATATATGTGAGGCTGTCGGTAGTCATGAAATCGGCTCTGACTGCTCGTTTGCCTCCTTATACTATAAAAAAAAATAATAAAGTTAGATAAAATTTTAAAAAAGAATGTTGGTTACCTCTTCAAAGTATCAAGATGTACGTTGATCGCTATCTCGGCCTTGAGCTTGTCGGGCAGACAGGAGACGGCCTTCTCCTCGTCGGAGCACTTCTGCGTCAGCCACAGGTAGTCGAACCACTTGATGACCTTCACCTGGAGGTGGGTGGGCACGCGCCGCATGCGCATGTACGTCTTCACGCCGTCCAGTTTCGCTGCAACAATATAGGTTACTGTAAGTTATACTTATTTAGTAAGAGATACTGCCACGCTGTATGAATTCATGTAGCTCGATT
The DNA here is from genome assembly GCA_001625245.1 of Calycopis cecrops. Classification (NCBI taxonomy): domain Eukaryota; kingdom Metazoa; phylum Arthropoda; class Insecta; order Lepidoptera; family Lycaenidae; genus Calycopis; species Calycopis cecrops. Next base: position 250,085 of record LUGF01025361.1, read on the forward strand.
GGCCCAGCACGACCGGGCAAGTACCTCTCGTTTACACGTTACCGGCGTAAAGTGACAGCTGTTGAGGCGCGTTGCATGCGGTGTGTTAACCTGTGGCCCATGTAGGAGGGAGAACGATGGAGGGTAACGCCTCTGTGGGGATGTCTATGGACATCGGTACTCATGAAAATGACCTCGACTGCTCGTTTGACCCCTTATATTATGAAAAAAAATCATTTATAAAGCTGAAATATATCTAAAAATAATATTCATATTTCGTCATTCAACATAAATCATTTATTAATTTATGCTAACCATGGAAGTGGTGGGAGGGAAATTGGAATTATTTCCTACTCCTCCTACTTTCTTCTGATTAAATTCGTTGCGGGTCCCAAGACAGATTTAGCTTTTTCCTCGGGCTCCCTGCGATCATATCAAAGGGTCAAGTGTGGTTACCGCTGTCGACCCTGGCAACCAAAGCCAGTTAAAAAAATCCATGGAAGTGCATCTAAACTTCTAAAATTAACCCCCGTATACCCTTCGGTAGGAACCTCTCACAAAATAACTGACACAACCGCTTTATAACAACTTTTCTAAATCCCTTAATTAAATGGAATTAAACATTGTCTGGGTCCCCATTGTAAAATTTATATTGCTTTATTTGTTCCAATTTTATTACTGGTACGTCTGGCCTGTGCCGAAATAAGTAATTCATTTAAATATTTTATGAGAAGTAATGTTTTGTGGGAAAAGTTTTTATATGTTTTTTAATTAAATCCAATATACAGGCTTTTTACAACGGACAGGTAAAAAGGAACATTTTAATGTTTAAAATACCTTTAGCGTGGAGTTAGTACAGGGGAAAATATTATGACTTCGAGTCGTCAACATTCTACATAGCACGTGAAAGTGGAACTACACTAACTCGTGGTCGCTACGCGGCGCTTAAAACGTATGCTACTAACTATAGGTCATTGTTGCTTGACACTTTCTATGCCTGCCTATAGCTTGTTAACTTTTATGCATATAAGTACATTATTATGTTTGCATTTTTGTAAACAAACGAGACGCAGTGCCTAATTTAAAAAAGATAAAAAATGTCACGTTCCGCGTGCAACGGAGAGCGCGGCACAAGCGGAGATTCAAAATGGGTGTAAGCGTTTGGCTTGTTTGTGACGCATTTATTTGACTTCCACTCCATCGGCAAACGCGTCCAATGAACACGAGCACTGTTTTCTTATGAAATTATCTCTTTAAATTTTTGTAAACAGACTTTATTCAAAACCCACTTTCATATACCTAATTTTGTATTAAAAGTTTAGTTCATATGTAGACTGTGGTGTCTATTTTGAATTAGACTAAGTGTTGTACCGAGTATGGAGCTAAAGTTGATGCTAACAAGAAATAATTGCAAGCTGAAGTTGCGACGGTCCACTTAAGAGGGCTCTAATGATGTCCAAACAATAGTGTTCTGCCCGCAGAGATACACTACATATACACTTCATACATTGTATAATAATAACCTAACTAATGACTATTTGTTAGGTTAATTTTTTTTTAATGATATAAGGGGGCCAAAGAACAATCGTATCCATTTTCATGAGTAGGTACCGCCTCCAATAGACACCCTCATACAGGTTAAATGCATTGCTTTCCTTCTTCCTCTACCCCCTTGGTCTACGGGGTACTTACACATCACACGAAACGCGACAGCACGGCTGTCTCTTTTCTGACGGTAGCGTGTAAGCGAGAAATCTCCCCGGTCGTGCCGGCCCAATTCGGCTACATGGTTTCATGCAGCGTGGCACTACCTCTTCCTAAAATTATACCGCCCTGACTTCGCACTGTATTACTTTTTTAGGAATAATATACCTATGGCCTATATTACTTAGAAATGATGATGTTTTTTAAATCGATTCTATATTTTTGAGTCTACAACAAAGGTAAAAAAAATTAATGCTATTTTTCACATTTTCTCTATAAATAGCATACATGTTTTTGCTAGCGGCTCCGTTATCCTGAAAATAAACGAATACGTATCCCACGGGAAGCATTAAATTTAGGACATAAAGCAGCTTATGAGTAATTATTTCTACTTCGTAATAAAAATATGCCTATCCACTGTGTAGTATTTACGTATAACAGCAACAAACTTACATTTATTATTACACTCTGTCATTTTTAATTTGTAAAATTTAATATAAAATGAAATGAAAATGTTTTTTATTTTTAAAAATCATAAATTACTTTTTGAACGTCGAAAATTAATAAAATAATATATGAATCTTGGATCCTCTCTCGTATATTTTCATCTGAACTATCTATAGAGCCATGGTCTTATAAATAAACTCCCATCGGAGTGAAAACGGCCCTCCGAATTTGGCCTTGAACTAAATCACAAGTTCTTTCATGCTAGGTAATTATTACGGGGATTTCTTTGACTTAGTAGTCAAAGAAATTGTAATGAGGTCATTTGTCAAGAACCTAAGGTGGTTGAATATAGTTAATTGACATGACATTTTTTTGTAGACACAGGGGAATACATTTACGTATGATACGTAGGAGCCCGCGTCCGCTTAGACCTATGCCGTCTACTCTTAGTCTAATACCGACTTAACCCCTTCTTCAAGCGCTATGAATGGAGGGTCTCGGATCTTCAGGCTCTAGTGACAAGCTGGCCGCGGCCAAATGGCCAGTCTTTTCCTTCTTGGGTATTGTCCGGCTGCCTCTAAACAGTCCCTACCTCGACGCCGGTACCGTGAAATGGGGTCAGAAGCCCGTACTATATCCTGGCCCCAGTACTTCAAGCAAGCACACCACGACATGAGTATCTGTAATCCTCGAGGCATAGCCCCAGGGATCACAGAGGCACGCCTCCCCACCACGGCAAGGCATCCTCAGGAGGGGAGTAATTGCCATCACCTATCGAAATTGATCTAACCTTTATATAATAAAATTGAAACTAATAAAAAACCTGTTTGGTCCTTATTTAGTAAGAGGTCTGGCCGATAAGGCTGATACGACCAATAAAACTCTCGCAATCATACCGCTCGCTGTAAACTGACAGCTGTCACGTTACATGAGGTTTGAGATTCCGGTTCTGAGGGAAGAGGGTTGAAGGTCAACGAACCCAGTTAACAATTATGCGAATGTTTATGAGCGTCAGTCACCAAAAAGCTGGCCATTTGCTAACTTGCACTATTTAAAAAATATTAATCATTTTTCAATAAAATCATTTTTCATTTTCATATCATCGTCTGTGTTTTCATTATTTAATACTAGCTGTCTCGACAGACGTTGTCCTGTCATAATTGCATACTTTGTTGTCATGGTAACGTGTTAAGTTACGTGGCGGATCTTTCATCTCATCATACTTTAGTAAGAAAAGTTAGGATTTTGCAACCCATTTTTAAATATTTCTGCGCCTTTTTTCAAAACTCTTCCTACATGTATACCTTGGCCCTGTCATAACGATCACAAAAATAAAAAATGTTAACCAATTTGGTCAGTCGCTTGACGTTAAGGGCTTAACAATATTTGAGGGGTTTAATTTTATATAAATACTAGCTTCCGCCAGCGGCTTCGCCCGCGTGGACTTCGGACTTCAAAAATCCCCATAAATTTTAACTTATTATGTTATTCTGTTATGAAAGCTATATTACTGTAAAGTTTCGTGAAAATCCGTTCAGTAGTTTTTGTGTGAAAGAGTAACAAACACACAAACTTTCGCATTTATAATATACTAGCTTCCGCCCGCGGCTTCGCCCGCGTGGATTTCGGACTTCAAAAATGATTCAAAATTTTAACTTATTATGTTATTCTGATATGAAAGCTGTAAAGTTTCATGCACATCCGTTCAGTAGTTTTTGTGTGAAAGAGTAACAAATATCCTTACAAACTTTCGCATTTGTAATATTAGTAGGATAAATATATAACTTTAATTAAAATAACAAGAGACTAATAAAATAAGGATATACAAAACTACAAAATATAACACTGTAGGTATTACACCCGTGTATTACACGAAACCAGAAAACATAAATACATTTTTTCAATGGGTTCGCTTGAAATTATAAGTCGGGCAAATGTAAGCAAAATTTAAATACCTAAGGTATTTTAATTTCGTCCCACTATTACCTACGTTGTGCCGTATTTGAATTTATATTTCCTTCTCTCAGCAATACCAAAATGTACTTAAGTCTGTACTTTAATGTTACAAAAGGAAAGTATTCAAATATATAGGACTGGATAAAATAAAATACTAAAAGCTGTTTTCAATCTTTACTAGGTACATAATAATAGGCACACATTATATGGGGAAAACGAGCAGTTGGAGCCATAATTACCGGCCATAGATATCGCCATTATTGTGGACCGACTCGTGGACCATATCTCTTCTCCCCTGTATTAGGTCACCGAAAACTTACACACTACGAGACAGACCAGCATTGATGTCTATTTGCCGCGATATGAGAGCGCGAGGTACGGCAGGTACCTCCCATGTCGTGCAGGATTCTACACTGTTATTATCCTACACTTCTACACTATCTTCCACACTGTTATTTATGCTGTTAACAAATTAATGCATTTTTTTAAAACAACAACTCATCTTCACACTAAATTCCTTTTGGTGTCATATGAGAAGTGCCGCACTTCCCCAAGCTTACATACTTGTCTTACTCTTTCCGCTATCATTACCCTCTTTATACAAACACAAATCAAAATCTTTGACTAACTTATAGCAATACTTTATCACGAATATAATAAAGAGGATATTGCCGTGGGCGGCTTTGCATAGAGAACATTATTCGGACAAGGGACATTGCTCAAACAGGATGTCGGTAGTCTGTGGCCATAGCCGGAAGCTTATCAAATTTGTACCACGCAAACTCAAGAACAGAAATATTAATTACTAGCGACCCGACTTGATATGGGTAACCGATTATTACATATATCCAACCCTAATTGAGTAATAGTTTTAATTGGATATGTTCTCAATTCAAAACTAAAAATTAACTTTTTAATCCGTTAGGAACATAAAAAATTGCCAATATATGGATATAAATACTTTTTAGTGCACATACAGTCAATAAATATGTATCTGGACTTTTATATAACGTAAAATAAAGTCGTAAGGTTAAGGGACTAAAAACAACGTACCCTATATGTCTGATTGTTTCAGACTCGAACCTTATACATACCTACAATCGGAATCTTTGACTGAGATAAAATGCGTAGGAAAGTTTTGGATACATCGGGGAGAAAGCACTCCAATAAAGGGTTTTCGATGCGTACACCGACATCAAAATCCAACAAAAAAGATAAGAATGTTTTAACAAATAGCTTGTCAGAAATGCTTACGAGATTCGTTTATACGACTTATTTTCGGTACGTTACATTTTTTTTTATATCATAGGGAGCAAACAAGCAGGAATTTGTGACTACGCCGCCTATAGACATCCGCAAACCAGGGTTCTTGCAGACGCTTTGACGGCCTTTTAAATAACTCAAAGAGCATACAAAAGATAAAATTTTATAATATGTATAACTTCTTACATACCTACTTAAGCGCACATACACAACCACAGAGTTTTTACCTAAAACTCATTTATTTTACACCACAAAGCTATTACACAACAAATTTTGCCCGGGCAAATTTTAATTGCAATAACAGGGGTGATCAAATTTAGATCGATCTCCGCGCCACCTCGGGCCAAATGTGTTCAATCTTACAAATTGTTATCGAATCAATTTATGTTTCGCGTGAAAGTAATAGAAAGATATAAAATTTCCTGTACATTTTCTTATCGAATATCGAAGTTTTTAGTATTCTTTTATGAAGCTGGGAATAAGAAAAGTTAGGAATACATAGAGACATAGACGTTGGTAAATTGTTTTAGATGTCTCGAGTTCCAATGAAGAATAGTCGTAATCAATTACAATAAAACAACTTTACCGGACGTTAAGCTCTCACTCAGGTGGACTGGCCACGGTTGCTGAAACGTCAGGCTTGTTAAATAATTAAATAAACTCTTAAATAATTATAAATCCGTTAAAGTTATTTTATTGTAATTAGTAATATTCGCATAAGCTTAAGACAGGCGTAATCAAATTTATTTTGATGTAAATAATAAAAAAAAATAAAAAAAGTATTTTGTGCCATCGACACGAAGAAGAAGTAAATAATGAATATTGAGATGGACCTTCTTGACCCTGCGCACCTCATCTGGCTGCAATGCAAAGCAGCTCTAAACTAAAAGGTAAAATGTATAAATATCTATAAATCTAGTTTGCGCAAATTGCGAGCGCAATGTTCCGTGCCAGAGTACTTTGGCAAATACCTAGTTTATATTCAAATTGTTGGTACAGTTGCCATCCGACCTTTGCAATCAGAGCTCCTCGGCGGACAAAGCGATTCCTGTTTACCTAACAAGCGTATACATGAAACTGTTATAATGGCAATTGTAATTGATTGATGCAAATGTTGTACAATAAAAATACGTTTGAGGAGTACAGTTCAAACGTATTGTAACAGTGCAGCGGTAACAGTTCGGCTAAGCCCAGCGGGTGGTGGGTTCCAATCCGGCTTAGGTATTATTTATCTGTGGATTTGATGTATCTCTATGTATATAAAATTCGCGTCTGTTAGTTAAAATACTCCTCCGAAACGGCTAGACCGATTCTCATGAAATTTTGTGAGTATATTAGGTAGGTCGGAGAATCGGCCAATATCCATTCCTATTCTCTCTATAACTCTCACATTATAAAGAAAACATAAAAATATCTTTGCAAAATATTGTTTTGAGCCATCTATTATAACATAAGTATCTGTAAGTAACACTATTAGTAAACCGAGGTGTACGCGCCTGTGAATTACCTATTTAATTCAGCTATTACTTGTAGGTAACTATTGTTTATTGTCTATTTTGATACATCAAAGCCTTAATTAACATTACAAAGCGTTCTCGCAGGTCTTTGGGTAGGCATTAAATATTAGGGGCAATAAATATACAATAGGTATAATCATTAATAAATAGTGTTTGAAATATATTTTGGGCCTCTGTGTTGCTATTTTAAGGGTTTTTTTTTACTAATACGAATAATTGCCGGAATTACCTGCCACAGCTGTTCTTCTGGCGGACCATTGCAATCGAAAAATCTATACTAATATTAAATATCTGAAGAGATTGTTTGTTTGTTTTTTTGTTTGTGTGAACGCGAAATCTCTGGAACTACTGGACCGATTTGAAAAATTCTTTCAGTATTAGTTAGTCTATTTAGTAAGGAAGGCTATAGGCTGCTTTTTAACCGGCTACAGTAAAATTCACGTTGTGGGCGTCCGCTATTGATAATAAGATGTGCCACGCTGCATGCTTGCAGCTGAATTGGGCCGCCACGACCGAGGATATTGCGATGATACACTTGTGATCGTATAACTACACTACACACGAAAAATATATCAAAATAATAATATCCTGTTGGTTAGTCAGAAAATATTATTTTTGATTTTTATTAGAAAAATCTTTATTTTAAGTATCGTTGCTAGTATTATAGTTTTAGCATACTCCTACACACTAATTATAACAGTATTTTTAATAATGGTTGTAATGACTTCCCCACACTATACCATGTTTATTTTTTTTTAACGCCATTGCATAATGCATATAACAACACTACTTTTAACATTATTGCAGTAAATAAAAAACTTGTGATAGTGTGCCAACAAAAACTACATAGTAATAGAACTTGCATGAGCTCCGTCAAGTTGTTTATTGTTTGTAGTGTTGGGAACTTATATAACGAACAAATATGTAAAATTTCGCCAGTTCGTTAACGAACTACCTCTTAGAATGCCAAACTATGTTTTAACACGACAATTTCACCACATAATATAAAACAAAGTCGCTTTCCGCCGTCTATGTGTCTGTACGCTGATCTATAAATTTACGCAGCAGATGGCTTTGATGGGGTTTTTTTATTAGATAGAATGATTCAAGTGGAATGGAAGTTCTTGTTTATATGTATAACATCGAATTTACCGAGTGCAAAACCGAGGGCCAAAGCTAGTTTATTATAAATTAGCGTCCTATCTGCACTGCGTAAATTTAATGGCGACAAATTAATATTTTATCTCCCACCTTAGCAGTGCCGTAGTTAGTGAGGTAGTGCCTCGCTGCATGCATGTGGCCGATCCGCGCCGAATATGAATAGCTGGTGATCGGTCGTCTTGGCGTTCATTGAAGGTGTCCTGTGTCCAGTAGTGAGCCGATAAAGGCAGATTTTTTTTTATGATATAGTGGGGGCAAACGAGCAGTCGAAGCCATTTTCGTGACTATCGACGCCCATAGAAATCCGTGTAGACACAGATGCGCTGCCCGCCTTTCTCCTCCCACCTCCATGGGCCACCGGCTAATTACACACCGCACGAAACGCGACAACACAGCTGTCACTTCACGCCGGTCTCGTGTAAGCGAGGTACCTCCCCGGCCGTGCCGGCCCAATTCGACTGGATGCAAGCATGCAGTGCGGCACTACCTCTTACTTACCGATGATGTAGATACAATAAAACTAATTTCTAGTAAAGCTTCCGAAACATGGGGCTTGTTAATCATATAAACCGAGAGTATGATCTGAGTTTACCACATCCAACCAACCAAATAAACTCTTCAGTTTTAAAATATACTAGCTTCCGCCCGCAGCTTCGACCGCGTGGATTTCATAGATTAAATCTAAACATATTATAATAAAACAGTAAAATCCGTAAAAACTAATTAAGGGCGTTGTTAAAATAGCATTAGAACACTTTTCAATGTTTTTCAATTTTTTTGTCTGTCTGTTTGTCCGTTTTCCTGTTTGTCTGTTTGTCCAGGCTGCTCTTCAAAACTAATGGACGGATTTGAATGAAACTTTATGATGTATAGATACTAAGCCTGGTCAATATCAAAATACTTTTTACTGAGGTAAAATCGCTCATTCCTACGAGAAATCGGAATTTCGGCGCACTGCAATCAAACAATAACTAAACACTTTGATTATAATATTACAACGCTACGCGAACGAAGTCGCAGGCACCAGCTAGTGTTACTATAAAATATATTTATATTAACTTTTGAAGACGGTTCGATCTTTTTGTTAAAAAATTAAAAAATCAACAATAGATATCGCTATTGCCGTATTCTACGCTCCATATTAGCTCAAATTATATACAGTAATACCACGACTTACGAGTACATTACCTCGACTTAGGCAAATTCGGAGATACGCGGTCACAGCTCCCACGTACCGCGTAACTTCGGTGTATTACTGTACTCTATGCTACCTGTGATGATGATTATACGCATGATAATTTTGAAGTCGATTCGATTTTTTTGTTAAAATTTAATATCAAAACTTACAATAGATTGCACTATTGCCGTATTCTACACTTCGTCGCATATTATCTTATAACGACACGAATCTTATGCGACCTGTATATTATACGCATGATAAGCGATAAGCGATCGCTCGTGGAACTGCAGCAGGTGATGCGATGACGCGTTAGTAATGTCCTGTACGTGCCTTCAACTGGAGACCCAATAAACCTTTGACGACTCCTAACTTCATTTTAATATGTTTAATCGTGAAGTAGGTGTGTAAGAGACGTGACATGTGGCACGTTCTCTTTATTAACTCCATGTAGTAACATGGATGTTCGTGTAAACATGTGCTGATGTTAACTCAAAGTTCAATCAATAACTTTTTTTTATGGTAGGTATAGGGGGGCAAACGAGAGTCGAAGCCATTTTCATGAATACCGACGACCATAGGTACCATGCATTGCATGTGTACTTAGCGTATGCCGAACCTTAACCATTTTGGCGCAGCCTAAAGGAGCACTGCATATTTTATTGTTTAGTCTCTATATTATTGTGTGTCTTTTGTGTTGTGGTCAAATAAATATTTTTCTTTCTTTCTTTCTTTTTTTCTT
>LUGF01025361.1:310451-328886 GCA_001625245.1 Calycopis cecrops
CATTTTCATGACTACCGACGCCCATAGACATCTGCATAGTCTACAGATGCGCTGCCCCCCTTTCTCCTCCCACCTCCGTGGACCACCGGATACTTACACACCGCACGAAACGCGACAGCACAGCTGTCACTTCACGCTGGTCTCGTGTAAGCGAGAGGTACCTCCCCGGCCGTGCCGGCCCAATTCGGCTGCATGCAAGCATGCAGTGTGACACTACCTCTTACTAAAATCCTAAAAAACCTACTTCTCGTTAATAGATACCTCAGTAAAATAATAGCAATGCTGTTCCGTTTCTTGAGGTTTGTGAGTTTCCGGTGGCACATTAGAAGGTTGGAGCGGACGCGAACACGTTTGTATAAAAGATATGCGGATGTCTGTGGGCGTGAGATGTGACCAAAAGCTTGTTATGAATGCTCGTTTGTGTTATAACATATACGATTCTTATCCCAAAAATTAGATGCAAAAGAACACAACGTGAGTACACCGCAATACGCACTTTTTGTCCGTGATAAAAATCTGTTTATTTTTTGACAAAGAAAAGAACTTACCTCGAGAGGCTTTGTTCATATATTCTCATAACGTTTTGTCCGCAGATTACCTTCGCCGGAGTTATGAAACTTAATTAAACTGATGATAAACCTGCCTCATCCTCCCTGAACAAACAACTTACCTCGCAGGTGGTATATAAGTGTAGGGACAAAAAAGTTAAATATAAAAACAAATTTTGTATAGCACAAGCGTAGGTCTAAAAGGAGCAATTTAGTGACTACCGATACATAGTAACATCTGCACGGTAAATGGTTATGTAAACACTTTGCTCTTCATCACCCCATCCCTTCAATGTGCCACCAATCACTCTCAAAAAAAACGTAATAACAATAATGTCTAAAGCAATATTTAGCCCTTATAAGCCCTTCGTCCAACTCCCGCTCTACGAGCCACCGGCTACTAACACACCACACGAAACGCGATAGCATAGCTTTTTTTTTAGTACAAGGGGGCAAACGAGCAGTTGGAGCATTTTTTTATGACTACCGACCACCTGCATAGTTTACACAGACGCGTTGCTCCCCTTCCTACCCTCACCTAGGGCCACCGGCTACTACACATCGCACGAAACGCGACAGCAAGCTGTCACTTTACGCCTATCTCGTGTAAGCGAGAGGTACCTCCCCAGTCGTGCCGGCCCAATTTGGCTACAATCGTGCATACATGTGGCACTACCTCTTACTAAACTGTGACTATATTTTAATACTTTTCTTTATCGCTTGTCTCTGTAAGTCATCAGCTTAAAAAGCTCGTATAATAGATTTTACCTTTTTAAATTAGCAAATGACTAGGACTCCACGAAGGTAACTTAAAACAACTGCTAGCAGCCCGCCTCCTCCAACGCGCCCATATTGCCTGAATTAAAGGATTTTTATGCCAAAACGTAACAAGTATGCTTTACATACTTCTCAACTTGATTTCCGTGAAGAGAAAATCTGGGAGACTTAATGGATTTTTCCCTGGCGAACCTTTTAACGTTGGCTTAGTCGAGATTGCTCAGCGAGCCGACCGATCCGCCGAGCCAAAATGAAAAGTGAAAAGTAGAAAATTCATAAAACGATTATCTGTAGAGTAAAAATATTCAATAGATAAGCTAGTTGTGGGCAGCGTTCAGGTGGAATTATTCATTCGAAAAAGAACTAGCTTATGAAATTCTGGATACTGAATCTCTAAAGCAACAACTGACATATTATCGTGATCTCAATTTGAATCACTGGAGCATCCTTTGGGTCGATTTCAATTTGTTTATTAGAGCTCGATGGTATATCGCTAAAAGGTGATGTCACGAGGTGTCGAAAATATCAATAAAAAGTTTGACACTACTAGAAAACACTCGATGCTACTATAAAAGTTTTCAGTCGAAAAATATTATCAATGAAATGTTTTTATAGAGATATTTAGGTACAAAATACTTGTTGAAATAAATTTCGGTACGATGATTTAATATTTGACATCGTTTTTAGGGTTCCGTATCTCAAAGAGAAAAAACAGAACCCTTATAGGATCGCTTTGTTGTCCGTCTGTCTGTACGTCTGTCAAGACCTTTTTCTCTAAAACGCGTGAAGGGATTAAGCTGAAATTTTTGTCAAATACGGAGGTCAGTTACGTCTTGATGCCTTGAAAAAAATCACACTTCTAAGTTAACGCAATAAAAAGTTATAGCCAATTATGCACAAATTTTGTATGAAAACGTACTTTGTCGAAAATTATTTATCGGGTACTTCCCGTTGACCTGGAGTTGTGAAATTTGTCAAGAAGTAAGAACTTATAGCACATATATACGAATAAATCTGAAAACTAGTAAATTATATGTAGATCATTAGAAAAATCATTATCAACATAAAACTGTAATTCGTTGCCTACTAAATGTGTGTGAGCAACCGCTTATATACGATTGTCAACTTAACCGGCAGACGTAAAGTTACAATAATTGAAAACCATGCATTACGTATGGATTACGGAACCCTCGGTGTGCGAGTCGGACTCGCACTTGCCGGTTTATTTTTTTTTTAATCATATTGAAACAATGCATTAAAATCAATTGACAATATGGCAGCAGATAAATGTCGCGTGCTGGTATGGATATCACAATTTGGTTTTTTTCTTTTGTTTTTTATATGAACATGCAACAAGAATTAAATTAAATTTCTATCATCATGATAGTTACACAATTACACAACATATATACATACGAATCAAGTATTATATTACAAGATTAATAGACAATCAAAAAAGACTTACCAATAGTGGTGAGCGCCAAAGTACACCAATAATAACTCTGAAGATACTGTTTCACTACATCCGCAGTCTCCGTGTCGTGGTACACCCAATTTTTACTACCGAACCCATTATTTTTATATATTATATGGTACAAGCACCCGTTCCAATGGAATATAACTAGGAGATAATGTATCAAACTGGTCGATCTGAATAGATTAGGATAATTCGTGTGCCGCTCCGTGCGATCCATGAAGGCCCAAAATCTGTAGATCTTCACGAGTCTAAGGGAGCGCAATATTGAGTTAAAACCGATAGAGAGGTAGAGAAAGTCCAACGGTAGAAGACACAGGCAGTCTATATAAAACGTAGTTGAGTTCATATAATGCGCCCTCAACTTGGCAGCGTCCGTTTGTAACACACCATCTTCTAAGTATCCAGTCCGAAAATGAAACAGAATGTCCGTCAAATAAAGGAAATCCGAAAAGTAATCCAAACAGAACCACACTATGAGCGTTTCACCTGGAACAAAAGAAACGTGTTTTAATATGTGATACAGCTGGATGAGCAATGAATATTGTAAGACGTATTGTCGAGGTGTGTCGCAGGTGGTGCGGAGCGACCACAGAGGTACCTCTCGCGATATCATGTAGACTGCCGCAGTGACAGCCATGATTTGGTATTGTTGCTGATGTATGAAGGAAAGGAGCGAAAGTGAGCCACACGTCTGCATGACTTTGATAATATCTATGTATGTTGGTAGTCACCAAAATACTCTAAATCGATCGCTAGTACCTCTATACTTAAATATATCAAAGAATCGATTTTCGCTATGTAAATTGAAAGAGCATTTGATCTATTGGAGCACTCTGATCAGTTGTATGGTCTGATATTTAACCACTTACTAAAATGTAGTTTAGCTGTTGTATTTAGTGCTGATAGTGAAACTGTAGGGCATGTTAAATTAAATTAAATAAACTTTTATGTTACGTCTACATTTTGTAATGGATAAATAATTCTATTAATAGATGATGATGATATTAATGCATTTAATGATTATGACATTGATAATAATAATAATGGTTGTGATAAAAGGTAGGCGAACGTTGACGAGGATTATGTTAAAAACAATAACCAATTAACGCAATAAGAAATGGAAAATTAACACTTCAAACATTAAGTTTATTAAAAATGCAACTGAAAGAGTTTACGATGCTACATAATAGTTGTTTATGTAATAAAAGTGCGCTGCCAACATTCAAGGGCTACAAACAAATTAAACATGAAATGGGAAATTAAAACAAGACTGGAATAAAACTGCGCTTCAGACCGGTGGCAGCTGGGGAGATGTAATAAAATAATATAAAACTGAGCGCAGAGACATCAAAACCTTTCCAAATGCTACATTGTATTTAAGACACCTAAAATTATTCAGAAAGTTCTTTCAAAGTTAAATAAGCAAAGCAATGGCGTAGTCATTCGCGGCCGAAAGCGGCCCTCAAAATACCCGTGGTCAGGCAGACCAATAAATGTATTATCATCATCAACAGTTATCTATTTCCTGTCTATCTATTCTATGAACGATCATCTGATGATTCAGGTACTTATTCGTTTACTTTGGAGCTCTCAAAACATCCGTGGTCAGGTCGGACCAATTAATGTATTATCATCATGAACAATCATCTATTTCCTGTCCATCTATTCAATGAACTATTACAATCATTTATCATCTGATGATTCAGATACGTATTCGATTAGTTTAAATTAAAATGAGAAAGTCGCCTCACGTTTACTCCTTAAGAATGAAAATGATTCTGAAGTGGTAGGAACACAAGAGAAGTTAGCGCGGTAGAGTGTTACTCTCGAATGGTTAATGTTTCAAATAATTTCCCTTAACAGTACAAATTAAGGTAGTTAATTAAATGTATTATGGTATAACAAAAAAAAAACAATTCTTGTAGTTTTAAAGTGGTAAGAAATTACACCAAACTTTGTATAATATTATGACTAAGACATGAAAATTTATATTTTCATTTTAACATTTCATTTTCAATGTTTCCACTCTCCCGGTAAGATAATATAACATTATCCTTTAAAAATATAAGATCGGTGTAGCTTGCCGTGCTCTTCGTGGTAATTGTAGAACATTTCTTAACTATGTGCCCTAGAACGGTTTAATCTTAGCTGCCATCTGAATAGCATTTGCATAAGAACGCGATTCAAAATGCATTTAAACCTTAATTACCTTAATACTTTTTATCCTTTCGAAAACATTTAAAATTTTAAAATGATATAAGTTTTGCATTTAGTCTGATTTTCAAAAATCTAGTTTGAACCAGATCCACGTTTTGAAATCCTAGGAATATATGAAACAGTACTACTGTACTTACTACGAAATCAGTCCTAATATTATATTCTTGAAATTATTCCAAACAACAGCTTTTATAAAATTAAATTGAAATAAAAATTTGTACTTTTTAGGGTTCCGTATCTCAAAGAGAAAAAACGGAACCCTTATAGGATCGCTTTGTTGTCCGTCTGTCTGTACGTCTGTCAAGACCTTTTTTTCTAAAACGCGTGAAGGGATTAAGCTGAAATTTTTGTCAAATACGAAGGTCAGTTACGTCTTACTACTACTTTGTCGAAAACGCAACCGTCTATAGACGGTTGCGGCACGAATTTTTCAGGCGAATTAGTTATAAGTTGATAATGATTTTTCCAATGATCTACATATAATTTACTAGTTTTCAGATTTATTCCTATATATTATGTGCTATAAGTTCTTACTTCTTGCCAAATTTTACAACTCCAGGTCAACGGGAAGTACCCGATTATCTTATGTTTTCGACAAAGTACGTTTTCATACAAAATTTGTGCATAATTGGCTATAACTTTTTATTTCGTTAACTTAGAAGTGTGATTTTTTCAAGGCATCAAGACGTAACTAACCTTCGTATTTGACAAAAATTTCAGCTTAATCCCTTCACGCGTTTTAGAGAAAAAGGTCTTGAAAATCATGCATTACGTTTGGAATGTTCTTCCCATTCATACGGAACCCTCGGTGTGCGAGTCGGACTCGCACTTGCCCGTTTTTTTTATGATTTATCAGGCTTGATTAATTTTTCCACAATGTTAAGGCACACAAGGATATCTCTCGGAAAATTATTAGAATGGAATGCAGCAAATCTGACGAAAAGTGAGCCCGATGTTATGCAACAAAGTTTCACTATACAAAGAACAAATTTAACCTTTTAGCGCAAAATAGCTTTTTTTACTCAGGTCTTTCTATATTTATAATGTTAACTTAATCCAAATATATTCAGCCATTTTGTTTAGTTGATCATTGTCTTTGTATTTGCATAAATTAAGATCACAATGCTAAGCTTAATAATGAAAAATAATAACAGTATTTTAAAAAAATTAATAATCGATTAATCTTTAAGTAATAGCTAAAAACTAGACACGAAATAACAACTTGTCAAGTAATATCCCGATAAAGAAGTGCAAGGAAACTACGATTCATATATCAAGTGAGTGAATATTTTAGACATAAAGTTATTAAAATACTTCTACAGATATTTTGTACAGCGAAGCTTTTAAGGAAATAACTTTAAAAGAAAATGTAAAATTTAAAATGAAATGCTTATTTGCTACATTTGTAGCTACCAATTCCGCTTATATTGGCCCAATTCTACTATATAGCAGAGGTAATGCTGCTTTTACAGTAAAGTAATATTCAAAAAAAGTAATGTATAGAAGAAGAAACAGAATATTTGTCAAGAACATCTGAATATTTTAGATATAACATTACTAATACTCGTATACATATATTAAATATACTTTTATAGATCCGTGTGGAGCTTTTAAGGAAATAATATGTAAAATATATCGTGTTATATAAAATGTATTTCATCGTTTTTTGGTTTATAATGTGTCACAAACTAGTTTGAAGACTTGCAAACGAAAATCTATAAAAACTTATAATAAAGTTCTAGATTTATTCTGACAACAAATGTAACTTGTACTTGCAGTAACAAAAGGGTTAGTAGTCGTTTCACCCAAAATGTTTGCCCAAATTGGGTGAAACGACACTTTCTATTTTTTAGACAGTAACTAGGAGTCGTTTCGCCCAAATTTTAATAGTTTTCAGGTGGTATTTTTATCTAATCTCTTAGTAATTAATTATTTATTATATTATTGTAATTATTATTGTCGCGTAAGTCTGTCGATACACACCTAAATAATCATACTATAATCATCTGGAAAGTTATTTAATTGTGAAGAGGACTCGGGTTCTACTACCTAAATAAACATGTGTAAGTAAACTTATGAATATCACATAAATTTTCCCTAATTATAAAATACTTAATTTAAAAGATAATACAAACAAAACACTTACCATTTATTTCTTGAAAGGCGAACCTGTAGACTATAACCCACAGATTATAGAGGAAGGCGAGAGACACGACCATGGACCAGTAGTAGCACAGCCGGCCCGCTGGGTCGAACACGAAGGACCAGTTCGGTCCTGACCGTAATCTCCCGCTGGTGTACGTGGACCTCCGTCGCAGCCCCCTGCTGCCCCTGGGAACAATGGAGAAGTAATGTTTAAATATTAAGGAGATGAAGAAATTCTCAGTATATCATATATCTAGCTGTGCCCCGCGGTTTCACTCGCGCTTAATTTCCAAGAAATCCATATAAACTTTAGCACCCTATTTCACCCTCTTAGGGGTTGAATTTCTAAAAATCTATCTTAGCGGATGCATACGCCGTAACATCTACCTGGATGCCAAATTTCAGCTGGATCCGTCCAGTGGTTTGGGCTGTGCGTTGATAGATGGCTATGTCACGTTTGTTTTATATATATTGATACAGAATGTTTGCTGCATGCGAGAGGTACTACCGGGAGGTACCTCTCACTAACACGATGCTGCCGACTTTGTCATCACGTTTATTTATACTTAAAAAAAACCAAAGCTTCGATATTTTTTTTAGACTATTTAACTGGCGTTTTCTCGTATATATTGTATTCTTAGTTTATTTGGTGGGTTAAAACTTTATTATAAATATAGCATAGCATTCGTATCTTAAAAATCTTAAAATTATGTAAATACATCTCCAGTAGAGTAATATATATTTTATCATAATAGTTTAAATCTCCCGGTACCGACCACGTGTTCGCTGCGTGAAGAGCTAATTTTAAGAACAGAAAACATATAAAAGATTTAATCAAAATATTATTATAATAATTGTATTGTAACTGAATTGCTTGTTTAGGTGTTTAAGTTTGTAAAAACAAAGAACGACCACATCGCAGACGACACAATCTTATTTTTTAAAAGCGAAAGTTTATGAATGAACTAATAATAATATAAAGCTGAAGAGTTTGTTTGTTTGAACGCGCTTATCTCTGGAACTACTGGTAGGATTTGAAAAATTCTTTCAGTATTAATTAATCCATTTAGCGAGGAAGGACTATTTTTTAATCGACTTTGGTAAAAAATCACGTAAACGACGTTGCGGTTAAGTTTATTAATCTGTGGTTGCGAGCTCCCGCTAGTGTACTAATTTATGTGTTACCATTTAAGCACGCCGGTCCTATTAGTGAAGTCACATGTACCCAGCAGGTACACGGCAACATTGCCACTGTTAATAATACATTCACCAAACATTGTTGTTTGAACTTAGCTGATTGAGTTGCCTATCAGGCGGAGCGTTATTCCAAGACGGAATAATTGAATGATTCGGTTGTAAGCAGGGATATGAGTGTTTCCAATTACTCTCGAAGACTAGAGCTGTAATGCATGCGTTATTAACTATCGGCTGCTTTGATAACTAATCTGTGTGTTATTGTATAATCTTTAGCAGCGAGAGCGCCTCGCGGTATAAAAGTAAGCATGTTCCATCATAGTGAGGTAGCAAATTTTAGTCCGGAGTGGTTAAAGCTAAGATTTTTCATTACAACGGACGGGGAATAGGCGTATGAGAGAATAATAACAGAACAAGAAGATATTTTTTTATAAGATAAGGAGACAGACGAGCAGTGTGATTTTTATGACTACCGACGACGACGTCCATAGACATAAAGATTATATGCGTTGCCCTCCTTCCTCCTCCCAACTCCATGGCCACATTTAGAATCTTAACACGAGTAGCAAGAAACAAACTCTATTATACAGTCTTGTTGTCAATAAAGTAAATACATGTTACGTTATAAAACATTCATACAAAAAGTTGAAACAAATTGAGAAACTTGGAGAGTCCTGGAAACACATGTAAAAACTAATAAAAAGTTAAATGGTCCTGTGAAGAACATTGAGGTGGCGCAGTCACAAAAAGTACAATAAAACTTGGCAGTTTAAAATAAATATTTGTGGAAAATCCCGTATTAATCAACTACGGTCATTCTACGATTCGACGGAGTCATATTGTTCGCAATAAATTGAATATTATTATTTTTCTGGTGTGGACCGAACAATAGCTAACTTTTTAGTGAGAGGTTGAAAATACTTATATTTTAAAGTATTTTTTATATATGGAGGCTAACGAGCAATCGAAAAAATTTTTATGACTATTGACGTCCATAGACATCCTCATAGTAGTTATAGAGATGAATTGCCCTCCATCCTCCTCCCACCTCCATGGCCACCGGATACTTAGCTACACACACCACGAGTTACGGTAGCGCTGTTACATTATTACGGTAAGCGAGCGGTACTTCCCCGGTCGCGCCGTTCCAACTAGAATACAGTGCAGCGTAGCACTTAAAAACGACGTGTGTTGGCTGGTTTTAAGTCATAGTACTTACATTTCTATTATCTTTATATTTGAGAATAGTTTGGATTGACAAATCAACCCGGCAGATGGTGCTGCAGTCGGTATCTCGAATATACAATATTGTAGGGTAAAGAACGAAAGTAACGGGTTGACAATTAGGTCACATTGTTACACGTTGCCATGACAACATATTTTCCAATAAGGACAAGAAAACGTATGCTGGGCAGCTAGTATAATATGAAAATAAAAAAGTACATCTTCGTATTCGCTAAATATTTAAGAAAATGTATGGATGTGTTAGTATGTGCCTGCAATGTTAAACGTCAAAATATAGTCCGAGTTTAAACTTACTGAAACTTTAGCGCTCATCGAATATAGCTTTGAAATTTAAGATTTAGCTGAGATTAGCTAAGATTATGCCATGGTCGTAAACTATTCTTAGTTCTTAGGACCTAAAGGCTATGGTATCGTGATGACAGTTTTGCCATGTAACATAACACGTTACCGTGGCAACTGATTCTTCATTATAGGACAACGTCGGTCAGTATTTTTTTATAGATAGGGGGTCAAACGAGCAGTCGGAGTCATTTTACATGACTACCGACGCCCATAGACATCGACATAGAGACAATACGGATGCGCTGCCCACCTTCTCCCTTCCCCTTACACACCGCACGAAGCGCGACAGCTGTCACTTCACGCCGATATCATGTAAGCGAGATGTACCTCCCCGGTCGTGCCGGCCTAATTCATCGTGGCCCTACCTCTTACACCGTTAATCTCTTCTCTTACTAAGTTAATAAAGCAAAACAATACCCATCGGTGCCATTGCAGTGCGGCGCAGCCAGGTGGTTGTGCGAGTGGTGCGGCGCGGGCGTGTGCGGCGTGTGCGGCGTGTGAGGCGTGTGCGGCGTGCTGCGCCACCCCGTCAGCAGCGGCGCCTCGCTCGCGCCCAGCAGTTTTAACCTAGAAAACAACCTGCAATTATAATATAACGTGTCAAGGGGAGCGCTCGTGACGTAATGCCCGGGACAGACAAGCCCTTGCCTTTATGCCTTTGTTTTGGGGATCACGGTGATCAAAAGGTTTGTGTTTCATTATTAAAGGGACGGTGGTATCATTTTAAAGTATAAGGGTGTAAACGAGCAATCGGAGCCATCGTGCAAGCTAGAGGTACCTCCCCGGGCGGCCCAATTCGGCTGCATGCGGGTATCAGTCACTATCTCTTACTAAAGTTGACACTCGTGGTTATATGGGTATTCGGTACTACCGTGTGCAATCCAGCTCACACACCATCAGATTCCACAAGACAACGCATCAAGAAACGCGCGCAATGCGTTTTATCGCATCACAAAAACCCAATAACAAAAATATACGAGTATTTTACAAAATTTACCACAATCATTTTACAAGATAAATTCCAAATGGATGGTGTAAATAGATTCAAAGGCAAACGGCTAGTAGAAATTGGTTTTACCAACACAGCCATCTCCAAGCCAAAGGCTCCTTCAAGCTGTCTCGGCGTAAAATGAGATATAAACTGTTCAGAAATGCGATCGCTTTTATAGATGACATCGCAACGCTCCGATACCTGCCCTGCCATAGCCCCCGGGGAAATGCTGAGATTTAAAAATACATTTTCCTTGGTATTATTAAAGCATAGGGGGGAAGAGTTACCGGAGTCATTGGTGACTACATCAAGGATATAAATATGCAGACGAGTCCCCCCGTCCCCCCTACTCACAAATCGCACGAAAAACCGTGACTTTGCGACCGTAAAGCCTGACTTTAAGGCTTTATCATGTACCTCCCCGGTCGTGCCTGATTCATGCATTTCTAACTAGTATACCTACATTAAGTAGTGTATATGACAATATACGGATTATAAATACCATCAGAGAGGCCTATGTCCAACAGTAGACTGCAATAGGCTGATGATGATGATGGAAGAAGGCTATCGCCATAGGGCTCTTGATTTTGTGCCCATGATTATTTTACAAAATAAAGTAAAGATGCCTTCGGAGAACTATAATTCAAGTTGAATTTTTTTGAGTCCTTCACAGATTTTTGTAAATATGCTAGTCGTTAAAACTTGTTCGTGTACACAAATATCGGTATACTTTTAATTAAAAAATTGATCACATCACAAGTTTTATCGATGGTATCCGTTGAAAAAGCAGTTGTTATAGCTATTGAATGCATGATACTTTATAACTCTTTGCATCTAGCAATAAAAGTTACAAAATTCGCGATTAAAAGCGACAAATAAGATATAAAAAAATGTTTTCAAGACAAATCAAGTCTTAAGTCTTATTTATAGATTTAATACTTATTAATAAAATTTTAATTTACTCGTATCTGTTATTTTAAATAGCTGTAGTTTTTAAAGTGTAATGTAATTTTTACAATATAAGTTCCAAAATTGTTATTTTTTAGATTTCCCTCATTATTTCAATCTGTTTAGATTGACAGACAGAGAGAAAGAAATCTTATATATAAACATACGGAGTAATCTCTGGACTTTCACTGAAAGGTAAAGGAGTTTATAGAGCAGGATATACGCTACATTCATATCTAAAACTAGCAATCGGTTATTGACACGATTCAAAATTGACAAGCCGAAGCCGATCGCCTGTTTTAAATAAAACCTTATACCGCTTATCCATTTATTAAACGAGGCAAATTTTCCTCAAGAATCTATAAAACAAAATTTTATTGATAAAAGCGATAGCTAATCGAGTCAACACTCATGATTAAGGCGCCCTTAAGATAAGGGCACTCGCCTTCCTTAGCAAACAAGTGACAGCCACTCGAAGTTCTTCACTGTGGCTAAAAGGGAACGCGGCACGTTTGAATACAAAATATTGGAACAGTGAACGAAAAGACCACAAATTCGGCTTCACAAAATATATTATTTGTACTACATTATAAGGAGCCATTGTCGATATCGACAACGTGAAAAAACATTGATGTATTTTGAAAATATATTTCTTTGTTGTGATATGGTATTAGTCAGCTATTATTCAACTGAATTTCCGTACAAGTATGTTACACTATTTTGTTTTTATCACGTTATAATTACTTTTAAGTTTATATGTAGAATATATTTTTATAGTATTATTAGTTGTTTATGTATGCTACTGATCTTGAGTATCAATAATTATTTTAATGGTTCATTTGGATTTGTAGTAAGGATTGTTTTTTTTTCACCTTGCCAAGTGCCAAGACGGCAAGTAGACGAAGGGGATAACAGATCGGAGGCAAAAACAGAGTATCGCTGACAGTGGCATGACTACGGCTGGATAAAAAAAAACTATGTGAGATTAGGTATATTAATAAAATTTGTAAACACAGTCCTGTCTAGAAATAAAAGTACGCCGCAGATCAATTTCCATATTGAGAATGTAGTGTACAGGCTATAATAACTAAATAAATAAATATATAATTGTTAATATTCGTAATATGATATATTGTCTGTATGATCTATTATATTTATAATCTGTCGTCTTGCTGAACGAACACGGAGAATCGACCAATGAGAGTCATTGAAATATGAGTTAAGTCAAATGATGAACTATACAGATCACTGCCTAGACAGCAGGGCTGTAGGACTGATGTCTTAAACTGAGACTCTTTACGTGTAAAGTCAGGAAGGCGATATTAGTTTATTACATTATATATATATATATCTTAGATATTATGTTTACGGATATATAATATATCATATTACCAATATAAGTTAATCAGTAAGTATACATTACAGAGAATATAACATATACCAAGAAAATAAGCAACACTCTTTGTCTGGTTTCTGATGAAATGCACGGAATTTGACATAATTATGTGGTATTGTGGTATTTAATTATTATCATAACGTCATGGTATTCCCTATTATTTAAGCCTTATAGTAGAAGTATCTCAGTAGCTCTAAGGGAAAGAGGTGTCCTAATAATTAATAGTTTCGGGACACATCATCAAATGCAATCGCTGTGATCTTAGTAGATTTTCCTCACCGCCATGTGCCTTGAGTCCCACACAACACTGGAACCTACTGGGAGGATAACGGCACGGATCTATCTAAACAAAAAAAAAGAAAAGAAAGAAGAAACTAGCATTTATAAGTATTGCGAGAGTTGACACTTTCCATATATTTACTATCATAATAATAAATATCATAAAATTAAATCAATATTTTAAAAAAATATAAGTTAAATAAGCTCAATTGCAAAACTTTTCGAAATTATAGAGCGTTCCAATCTCACATTTTTATATTTAAAAAGATTGTCTCTGCTAATTATAAAAATACTTTGCTCAGTCTAACATTCCAAGATCTCGAAGCTTTTCATTTCTGCTAATGTATTTAAAGAACGTAATATAATGAATATAAAATCAGCTTTAAAACAGAATGCAATTTTCTTCTCTTTATAAACACCAGCGGAAACACAAAGTGTTGTATTAAATTTTGTTTGTATAGTGCATTTTAGAGCTGGCGAAGAAAAATATTTTCACCATTAACATTTTTATGATATTGTTCGTGTAAAACGTTTAAGGTTTACTATGAGATTGTTGGCCCAGGGTTTACATATTTTATGTATCATCTTTTGGGTTTGTTATAATATTGATCTTTATTACGAGAATGCATCTACTGCAAAAAACTAAATCATACTAATAATAAAAATATTACTAAACTTTTATTTTACTTAAAAACTAACACATCAGAATAGAATTTAAGTAACACTGTATATTTTTTAATGTATTAATGTGTGTACCGCAGGTGTCCGTTTATAATAAATAATTAAATAAATAAATAAACTACAGAACCGACGTGATAAATTTCATTCACGTCGGTTCTGTAGTTTATTTATTTAGATTTAGATTACATAGATATCAAATATAGTCTGGATTAAAAATTATGCTTATGTTATCATAAGCATAATTTTTATCCATATAAAATAATGGAATGAAGAATAATGTTTGCTTTAGGTTTAATTTAACGTAGACGAATTCGCGAGGCACTATCTGGTCTATACTAAGATAATAAGAGGAAAGATTTATTTTTGTATTTATCTAATAGGTTTCCAAATTACTGGAACGATTTTAACCATTATTAGACTAATAGAAAATAACAACATCAAAAAATAACAAAGGGTGTATTTTATTTTTATTTTAGATGCATGACGAAGTGAATACGGGCCCGCTAGTTATTTTTATAGACAAGCAAATCAAAACGAACGACAAACGATCACTAGTTGAGAGCAAATTCTCTCAATTACTCACGTGTGTAGTCATATCTTAAGTTTTAAGTAGTATTAGTTATTACTAGTTATTACTAGTTATTGCTGTTCATTCTCATCTCTTTATTTAATTCATTTGGTATTTTAGTTTTTATTTATATGCTTTTAAGTGATCTAGAGTGTCATCTCATAACGTACTGGCAGCAAGCGTCAACTGAAAGTGACCTGTGCTCAACCCGTATGTCGCAGCTGTGCTACTTGATACTTCAACTTACTCAACTTGCTAACTTTCTCTATACGCTTTTTCTCAGCACTTTAAACTATTTCGTTGTACTCTCTTGTTCTTATGTGTACTCTCAAATATTTACGTATTTACGTGTCGAAGTGCAAAATACGTTGTCGAGTCTTGTGCGATTTATTCCGAATAGCCAGTTTTAACAGAATTAGATAACAAAGTGAAAAGTAAAAAAAAATTGTCTTGACCTAGCTTCTCCCTCGGGCTCAGGGAAGCCTAGGGAGAAGCTAAAACCATATCAAAGGGTCGTTGTGGTTGCACGATCCTGGCTACACCTGAGTAGCAGCAGGAACGTGTGGTGGCTAAACCCGTTTAAAGAATATGTGTGCTTCATACGACTGAAGTGAAACTTCATACACGAAACATAACTGACTGACAGGGAAAGAGAAATAAAATGAGCGCGCAGTGTTATTTCTTACTCCTACAGTAATAAATGAAACGTACTTTCTCTCTCTTTGTCTTCCTTAACTTATATCTCCCTCTCTCTCTCCCGATCACACTTTTCATGACGCTCTAGTCACGCATTTACTTCAAAGCTAGTATCTACCTACCTGGCTTTGTGCGACCGCCTGGAGCGCGTGGAGAGGTCGAGCTCGCTGGCGGCGGAGCACGCGGTGCCCGGCTGCAGGGAGCCGCGCGACCCGCTCAGTCGCCGGGAGCCCAGCCGACACGTCATCATTTCTGCAAACAAACAGACATTATAAATAAATTAAAGTTTAAATAAACACTAAAACCAACAAGTAGGTAAGTATAGGGTAATTGAAAAAAGGAAAATAGAAAGAAAGTAAAAAATTGATAACAGTGTTTCGCAAAAAGTGTTGGACCTCAGCTATGGAACCTCCTGGCACAAATTTTAAAGGCCACCTGTTTTTCTGATCTTGTTTGTGACGACGTGCCACCATAAAACACGTTGTACGAGGCACTGCCCGGTGGGACCTTCGACACGATATCGACGTGTCGTCTGGTTTATCCGACTGCCCGTTTATCACTTCTATGTTTATGTGCAGTCGATAGTTACGAAGAGACTCTGACTAGTTACTTGCTCCCTTATGGGTACTAATCTGTAACAATTTCGCCATTCTGATTTCAATGGACGTTGGTTGTCAGGGCTAGCTTCGAGCGTGTGATAGATTTATTGCCGACATTAAAAAAGTATTGTATATTCCTTTATGAATAAAAACATAATTTAATATCATTTTCATGTTCCACACAGTGATCCGCTTAGTATTTTGTCCTTTTTATAAATTAAAAATAGCTAAAGGTAACAAGTTAAAGAGTAGCGCTTAAAATACAATCAAACGAATACTGAAGGAAACATACGTAATAATCAATAAAAACACAGAAACGATTTTCTTTTACATCAGGCTTTTTTGTATAAACCCTCACAATGTTCAGTGAGGCACGGCTTCCTGAAGTTCCGCTCCAAATTACGGAGCTAAAAGACGGCTGCACAAAATAAATCACAAATACTGCGATGCAATGAACCAGACGCAAATCATGCATTAATTGTTTTAGCAGAGAGATGCGAGACATTTTTTATAATGTATATATATGTATATATATAAATAGTAGTATGCAATGATACACCGTATTGTGTATTGTACACAATACAACGATTTAAAGATAAAAATACAAGCTTATAGATTACTAGGAAAAATGGGAGCAACTGCATGCGATCAGCTAGTAACCGCGATATGTGGCGTTTTCTGGCAGGCCTATGTTCAGAAGTGGGCGTCTTCTGCGGCTTTTAAAGATTATTATGAAGATGAGATGCCCTCTTTCTCCCAATATAATATACAATTTGCTATATATACGGTAGTATGCTTAAATAATAAATATATTCTTCCGCTCTCTTGTACTTACAACACAAATGCCGTATACACTTCCTTACGACTTTTAACACGGGACTTGGCTAACGTAGTGTGATATGGTTACAAATAATATCCGTGTTAACGATTAATATAATTAATTATAACACTAACGTATTATAATTATACTATGATCATCGTTAATTTGACATGACGTTGCCCTTTTAAAACATTAAAATCATGGATAGCATGCAGGCATGCGTTCAATTATAGTCCTATAAAATCGTAATTTAAAAAAGCAAACATCTTTTTCTTATATTAAAAAGTGTATGTATTCGTGTAAAAGTCTCGGCTGGCGCTCTACAAATAATTAGAGCGGTCCTATTGTTTCAACAATTTGTAGATACAAGCCAAAAGAAACTGGTGCGAAAATACTTAGGGCGAAATGTCTGCATAGCTGTAACGTCTTAAGAATGTAGCCAAGTTTCATTTGAATTTCGACTAGATCCAAGACAGGTGTACGTGCAAATTGGAATGTGCGGTTTGGTTAAATTAATTTCATATTCATGAGTGTACAAAGAGAATATTATAGTTGGTAGTAGAAATGATCGTGGGAGGTAACTTTTTTTTTTATTGCATAGGAGGCAAACGAGCATTTAGGTCACCTGATGTTAAGTGAACAGCAACGCCCACAGACATCCGTAACACCAGAGGTCTAACAGATGCGTTGCCGACCTTTGAGGAAACAATAAGCTCTTTTCTTGAAGTTGAACTTAGTAAAGTTTTTAAGGTTCTGTATCTTAAAGTAAAAAACTGTAATATGCTGTCTATGCGTCTGTTAATAAGGCCTAAAGGGTACCTACTTGTCGTTGTTCTAGAATGATCAATTTTGGCAAGTCAGATAATACAATGCATATAGAGTAAGAAGTGAAATCAAATGATATAATGCGGAAATGTTATAAGATAACTAACTGCGCTCCGTGGTTTTATCCGCACAAGTTTCGATCCCGTGGAAACGATCGAGATGAAAAGTTGACATTGGCTGATTCTCAGACCTACCCGATATATACATATAATTTTATGAGAGTCGGTCGGTGGAGTAACTTACATTGTGACACGAGAATTTTAAATCTATACTATATCTATACTAATATAAAGCTAAAGAGTTTGTTTGTTTGAACGCGCTAATCTCTGGAACTACTGGTCCGACTTGAAAAATTCTTTCAGTATTAGTTAGTCCATTTGGCGTGAAAGGCTTTAGGCTACTTTTTATCCAACTGCGGAAAAAATACGAATTCGCGTAAACGAAGTTATGGGCTTCCGCTAGTAAGTAATAACACAAAAAACATATTTATCATTTACAAACTTATATGTCTGCTTCGATTAATACAAAGTATAGGCATGGCAAATGCCCTTGCACTTAAGTTCGTCAAGTTATTATGTCCAATGGCTCTACAATTCAAAAAGTGGCTCGTATCTCTCAGCTAAAACAATTGTATGATTTACGTCTGGTTCATTGCATCGCAGTGTTTGTGATTTATTTCGAGCAGCC
>LUGF01025361.1:330423-346659 GCA_001625245.1 Calycopis cecrops
TCAATAAGATTTCGTCGGAATGCGAAAATATTGTCAACTCTCTGCTGCATCTTATACGACAATAAAATTCCTGCATATTTAAAGAAGAAATTTGAGCTTCGCTCAAATGAATACACAGACTTTCGCACTTCCCAATGTCTAAATATGAATATGCCTCGTCATAATAGCAGATTTTATGAAATGTCTTTCACTATCAGAGCAATAAAATTATGGAATGCCATACCCCTTCTCATATAAAAATCTAAAAGTTTATCCATTTTTAAAAAATTTATTAAATCTCACTATCTTGAGTTATGACAACGTTAGATTCTTTGTGTGATTTACTAGATACGACTGTGTGTAGGGTATATAATATGTAGGTGTATATTTTATTCCTATATATTAAGTATTTGTATATTTTAGACAATAAGTAATGGCATTTTTTTTTGTTTATTTATTTAAAGTCGCTTAAACATCTAAGGTCATTAGTGACTTCTTAACATTAATTCTATATAACATTATAAAAATTAATTAGTTTTAAGAATTTTACAGTTGTTTCGGTATTATTTAAACAATCTACTAAACATTTAGGTAAATCTAATTTCAATCTTTCGCTATTGTAAATTGGACATTCAATCAATATATGTTTAACAGATAAATCACAATTACATAAAATGCATTTCTTTTTAGGTTCCTTAGTTATAAGATGGATATGGGTTACTATGTATTATTTATTATTAAATTTTGTTTTAAGATGATTAATTACTTTTCTTTTTTTTGTCTTGATGTTACCTATCTAGTTCGATAAATTTTATACTTATCTCTAAAGGTTGTCTGACAGAAATTGCTGCTTAGCAAGATATATTTGTGTGCACAATAAAGTATATTTCTTCTTCTTCTTCTTTTTATAAATTAAAAATAGCTTAAGATAACAAGTTAAAGAGTAGCGCTTAAAATACAATCAAACGAATACTGAAGAAAACATACGTAATAATCAATAAAAACACAGAAACGATTTTCTTTTACATCAGGCTTTTTTGTATAAACCCTCCCAGTGTTCAGTGAGGCTCCGCTTCCTGAAGTTCCGCTCCAAATTACGGAGCTAAAGACGGCTGCACAAAATAAATCACAAACACTGCAATGCAATGAACCAGACGCAAATCATGCATTAATTGTTTTAGCAGAGAGACGCGAGACATTTTTTATAATGTAGTAGTATGCAATGATACACCGTATTGTGTATTATACACAATACAACGATTTAAAGATAAAAATACAAGCTTATAGATTACTAGGAAAAATGGGAGCAACTGCATGCGATCAGCTAGTAGCCGCGAAATGTGGCGTTTTCTGGCAGGCCTATGTTCTTCTGCGACTTTTAAAGATTATTATGAAGATGAGATGCCCTCTTTCTCCCAATATAATATACAATTTGCTATATATACGGTAGTATGCTTAAATAATAAATATATTCTTCCGCTCTCTTGTACTTACAACACAAATGCCGTATACACTTCCTTACGACTTTTAACACGGGACTTGGCTAACGTAGTGTGATATGGTTACAAATAATATCCGTGTTAACGATTAATATAATTAATTATAACACTAACGTATTATAATTATACTATGATCATCGTTAATTTGACATGACGTTGCCCTTTTAAAACATTAAAATCATGGATAGCATGCAGGCATGCGTTCAATTATAGTCCTATAAAATCGTAATTTAAAAAAGCAAACATCTTTTTCTTATATTAAAAAGTGTATGTATTCGTGTAAAAGTCTCGGCTGGCGCTCTACAAATAATTAGAGCGGTCCTATTGTTTCAACAATTTGTAGATACAAGCCAAAAGAAACTGGTGCGAAAATACTTAGGGCGAAATGTCTGCATAGCTGTAACGTCTTAAGAATGTAGCCAAGTTTCATTTGAATTTCGACTAGATCCAAGACAGGTGTACGTGCAAATTGGAATGTGCGGTTTGGTTAAATTAATTTCATATTCATGAGTGTACAAAGAGAATATTACAGTTGGTAGTCGAAATGATCGTCGGAGGTTACTTAGTAAAGTTTTTAAGGTTCTGTATCTTAAAGTAAAAAACCCTAATAGGCTGTCTATGAGTCTGTTAATAAGACCTAAAGGTTCGGTTCGTTGTCTTAGAATCATCAATTTTGGCAAGTCAGATAATACAATGCAGATAGAATAAAATGATACAATGCGGATATGTTATAACTAGCTGCGCTCCGCGGTTTCATCCGCACGAGTTTTGATCCCGTAGAAACGATCGAGATGAAAAGTTGACGTTGGCTGATTCTCCGACCTACCCGATATACACCTAATTTTATGAGAGTCGGTCGAGCCGTATCGGTTGAGTAACTAACATTGTGACACGAGAATTTTAAATAAGTAATAACACTAAAACATATTTATCATTTATACTTATATATCTGCTTCGATTAATACAAAACGAGTTTATAGGAATGGCACATGCCCTTGCACTTTAGTTCGTCAAGTTATCATGCCCAATAGCTCTACAATTCTAAAATTGTCTCGTATCTCTCAGCTAAAACAATTGTATGATTTACGTCTGGTTCATTGCATCGCAGTGTTTGTGATTTATTTCGAGCAGCCGTCTTTTAGCTCCGTAATTTGGAGCGGAACTTCAGGAAGCGGAGCCTCACTGAACACTGTGAGGGTTTATACAAAAAAGCCTTACGTAAAAAGAAAATTCACTCTGTGTATTTATTGATTGCTGTATATATTTTCCTCAGTATTCGTTTGGTTGTATTTTAAGCTACTCTTTAACTTTTTATCTTGAGCTATTTTTAATTGTTATTATTATTATTATTATTTTAGAGTATAAAGGGGCAAACAAGCAATCGGAGCCATTTTCATGACTACCGACGTTCATAGACATCCGCATAATGGTTACACAGAGGCGTTGCCTACTCTTCTACCTCTTACTATCGAATACTTACTAAATACATATTTGTAAACCCTAATCTGAGTAAAACAAGGTCTCTTTTTAAATAACACACTAGCTACTAGGTATGAATATGCTATCTGAACGGGCTCTTCGGGGATGTGGCAATAAAAATATCGTTACATAAAGTTACATCTGTGTGAAAGTTCATTAAAATCGGTCCAGTGGTCACACGTTGACGTCACAAGTGCGTCACGCGGGAGCAGTAGCGGGCTACGGCTATTGTGGCTGCAGCTAGAGCGGCTATGACGTCATTCGGAAGGCGCTGTAAATAGGAAACGCGGTTACAGCTCGATTACGTGGCTAGCGGTGTTTTTGGTAAATTTTAATGACACTCCACGTCGCAGTGCGGAGGGTGTGACGCGTCACAGCGTCAGTGACGTCACAGATTGGTGCTTAATCGCGCTTTGTGCTTGTGTAAACAGATTAAATCTGACAATAGAGAAGGGTTTAGCCGCAGGGAACGTCATTGTGATAATTTGTATATACGAATAGCTTTATTTGTACGTACGTCTTTGCTTTTCAAGCGTCGTTGGCTTTATAGATAACAAGAAATAAGATTTGCGATTTGAATCAGGCTTTACATAAATTTAAATAGGTTATTAACCACCTAGATTCTTGTAGTGTTCTCGTGTGAAGCAGAATTTATAATTTTTAAACTAGTGTAAAAACATAAAAACTGGCATAGATACTATGTTTACGGAATCGCTATCAATTACTGATAAAGTTTATTATTAGTAAACCAACTGTATGTAAGTAATAGTAATATTGTAAAGTATTACTTTATTTTATTCCATGCAAACCGCCTGAATAGTTTTAGCGCGAAAGAATACTAATATATTACCAAAGCGAAGTATGTGAAAATGTATAAGAGTATTTCTTTCTACACAATCTGCTGTTTCACCGTTACAACTTTTGTCTACGCTAAGTAACAGGCGGCCGAAGCTGACGGGCAGGAAACAACACATTTATCAGCCGCCCCGACGTACATCATTTTTTATCCCGTAAAGATCTTCCTGTTATCAGTCAGCGTACGAGATATTAGTGGGGATTTATCTCCCTTGGAGGCAAACGAGCAGGTAGTTCACCTGAATGACAATTTAGAATATTATTCAATTAATATCTGTGGACTTTTAGACACTACGTTAGCCTAGACTTATTAGTACCGTAAACGCTTGTATTACGGATGCTTAACAAACGGAAATATTTAATATATTTTTATACTAGTTGTAAAAACATGTTTCTTGATTTTAAGTGAATTTTACTCATTATAATAAGACAACTCTAACGCATATCATTGCTGTTTACTTAGCTATTTAACAAGCCCACAGTTTTAAATGCTTTGGAGCAGCGAAATTCATAGATACAGACAGATGTATAACTAAAAAAAGCATTGAAACCCACAAGTTCATTATTATTGTCAGCCTGGTGCATCCCACTGCTGGGCGAAAGTGTCTCTAATCTCTCACCATATCTTTCTATCAGTGCCAGACTTCGCCAATCTTTCCGATCGGATTGCTTGTAATAAAATAATACTATAAGTAAACAAAACAAGACGATATATGGAGGCAAGGAAGAAAGACATATGTAAGGATGATTGGCAGTCTATTCTCTCTACCTACCGCGTTACAATACTGCCATAAATATAAAAATACTATGAGTATAAGAAGCACGATAATATGTGGAGAAGGCAAAGAAATAACACAGATATGTAAAGAGTCTGTTTGGCAGTCTATTCTCTCTACTCACATTAGAACACTACCGTGCTGTTTAAAAGACCTGCATTAGTTTGTGTACTGAGGAGCCGTGGTAATGTTAGCACGTACCCCGCGGCGTGCCGCACTGCGACGCAACATATCATTTAACGCGAGACGACTGCGTTATCTGATTCCGTTACGAGAATATGCTTTTGTTTGGCGTCTGTGTGTAACTTTGTATGCATTTTTTTATTACATAGAATCACACGTGCAGCTCGGAATCTCTTTTTCGCGGGAAATCTCTTGTTGTAGTCTCCACTGGAATGGTACATAGAGGCGCACGTGCAGCGTGCACTCTCTTTTCGGGAAATCTCACGTTATAGCCCCCTGGTTTAGGTTCGGTAGGGAGTAATGTAAGAGAGGGTTACACATCTGCAAATCTACTGATATGCCTATAGACATCTACTACTCCGATTTCATTTATTCATATTCTATAAAAAAATACCGTTCGATAAAGTTCTGCTCTGATTAGACGACCGAGAAGATGATTAACTAAGAATAACCCACTCTTCTGGCTTAGTGACGCGAAATAAGTTTCTCCTTCGAAACCAGAGATATTGCACATTTTCCCGCCAATTGTTGTTGCAATGTTTTTTTGGGATTTTGTTGTGTTCGTGGGCTTGGATGTAATGCAAGTCGGCTTAAATCACGTCACTCTAGTGCGGCGGTAGGTACTTGGGGCAACCAAATAAGCTACGCCCAGATTCAAAATTGGACTTTTAATATGGGTCGAACGCTGAATATTTTGTTTTTTAATCATCATACAAATATTGCACACGAATACCCAATATAACTACACGGATTAATTCAATAATTAATTATGTCAGTATTTTCAAATGGAATATGCAAATTTTGCTGGAGAGTGAAAATCAAAATAAACTTGAACTGTTAATTTGTAGCCAATACCAATATTTCCGTTCGCCGACTCAATAATTATTACATTATTAAAAATTAACTATACAGTCGCAAATATACGGATGATGTTGGTTCGATAAAGTTGTTGGTTGAAATTTACGATTTATCAAAAAATATTACAAATGCAAATGTATCTGTTTGTTTGTTACGTGAGCCTTCTCAAGAGACATTCGCAGTATGTGCGTGATGCCTCCTAACTCACCAAATAGTGTCTTAAGCTTACTCATAACAGTGAAACAACTTTAATGGATTTTCTCGCGGTTTATTTAATTTTTTACAAGCCTGACGTTTCAGAAGCTTTAGGGTCAATTCACACCAAAGCACACCAAGGGCAGCAAAGCGGAGCGCAGTTTATGTGTCATATGAATTTCA
The DNA here is from genome assembly GCA_001625245.1 of Calycopis cecrops. NCBI lineage: Eukaryota > Metazoa > Arthropoda > Insecta > Lepidoptera > Lycaenidae > Calycopis > Calycopis cecrops. The sequence goes on from LUGF01025361.1 coordinate 336,431, forward strand.
ACTTTATAATAATTACTATAATACTTGTTATCGCATGAGAAACTCTAACGAGACGCGCGGATTACCGCGAAGTCGCTGGAATGCGCGAGAAGTCGCTGGAATGCTCCAGAAGTCGCGGGAATTCGATAATAATATATTTATAATTCGATATAGTAATGAAAATAAAGTTGAAATTCATATGACACAAACTGCGCTCCGCTTCGCTGCCCTTCGCTGCGCTTTTGGTGTGAATTGACCCTTACAGCAACTATGGTCAAGGGTGATCACTGATCAGTATCAATAAATAAATAAACCGCCATAAAATCCGTCAAAGTTGTTTTATTGTAATCACAATAAATAAAATAAAATAATGATTTAAATAAACATAACATATGGGATATGTTAACATATCCCTGATGGATATGGAATAAACCTCAATATCGATGTTATTTAAACAAAAGTTCCGCTAGATATTTTTATTACACTATGTGTATCATTATTTATTCACTGTAATAAAAATTAATCATTTATTTTGTAATTTACAGAAAAATGTTATTTTTATACATTTATTTTGTTAATTGCCGTTCTGTGACAGTGCAATGCGTGATATGGAATATGAAATCTCTCATACCAATTATTATTTTATGACAAAAGTATATTAATATTTGCATATTGGAAATATAAAATGCTACAATGTGCAAAGGGAACTGAGAACTTTGAAATTAAACATTTCCGAAACACTGAACAGTCGCACCGGAGGTTTGGATACAAACAATTATATGGTCAGTGTAACAAGAGTTTATTCTTGTAAATGTAGTTTGTAGGGGAGCACGGGCCTACAAGGCGCTGGACCGGAACTCTCAGTTGCTTTGATACCGATAGCGCGTAAAGCGATGCATATTGCCCGCCCTACCCATTTTCCCTCTACAATTGTGTGTGAAACCTCATAACCCAGAATACACTATTTGAAGTTTAAGTTTGATTTCACCATCAGCAGTAGCTGTAAGATGTCCAAAGGGGTCCTCATCGAGTGACTCTTTTATCAACAGACCCAGGTACATATCGCCCGCCTATGCTAGCTAATCGCTTCCATAAGATTTTAGTGCGCTATGTTCATAATAAGAAAAACGAAAATTAATGAAAAATGGAAATAAATAATATGAAAGTTTATGAATGATTGGTCAGACACATCTGTCATCTCAGTCCATCCGTGATGGTTGCCGTAAAGCTTCGGAAACGATGAGCTTGTAAAATAATTAAATAATCCTCGATAAAATCCGTTTAAGTTGTTTTATTATCCATGCAGTACTTTTTGAGTTTAGCCCGGACATACCTACAGGCAAACAGATCAGACAAACAGACAAAAATTCTAAAAACTATATTTTTGGTCTCGATATCGATTGTTGATCACGTCCCAAGTATTATTTTAAAAAAATATTCAATGTACAGTTTTGTCTTTCTTACGATTTTATAATATGTATAGATAGAAGTTGAAATCCGATACATGTCAGTATGAGTCAGTAAACTTAAGCCGAATTGTTAGAATATTGAGAGGTTTATATGATTTCTTTTTTATCTTGGAAAACGGTTTACCTTTAAGATAATCCCATTTTAGACGGTTCCTCTAACTTTGATTTTCTGTATAATAAAAGTTGTGAGTCATAAATAATATAACATAATGCAGGAATATAAGTATCAATATGGTTTTAAAATCCTACCAAACATACAGGAAGAGACCTAGATATATGGAGTACCTAGATGTATTAAGGTAAAATATAATGAAAAAATAAATTAGTTCTCTTAGAATAATACCGCAGGCACTGCAATTAGCTACATTTATGTATAATCAGAATAAACAAGAAACATAATTGCTCATATATTTTTTTTTATAGTATATGGGGGCAAATGAGCAGACGGAGCCATTTTTATGACTACCCACGCTCTTAGACATCCACATAGAGATTATACAGATGCATTACCTTCCTTCTCCTCCCACCTCCAAGGAGCCACCGGCTACTTAACGAACGAAACGCGACAGCGAAGCTGTCACTACGCCGGTATAGCTTCAGCGAGTGGTACCGGTCGTTTTACGCGGCATAGAAGTACCTCTTACTAAAATATTTTGTGTTTCTTAGGAAGGTTAATAAAAACTACAAGTTTAGTAAAAGTTCGGTATTATTAATTCTACCACACAAAGTTTTGTGCCGAAGTGCAAAGTTTCACTATGATGTGACTCGTCACAGTGAAACTTTGTGCGTTCATTACGTTACACAACAAAATCGCGTGTTTTAGTTACATTTTTTAAATAAAATAACATTTTTTACAGTCTCAATGAAACGCGGAAATCCCTCATTTACATTGCAAATTAGATCCGCATGGGAAACAATAGGGACATTAGTAATTGTGTTTTTAGCAAACATTTTATACAAAGCAGACAGAATTTAATATTTATATAAAGACAGGGATTAAATGAGCAAATAGCTTTAGAATAATTATAAGGATCGCGTCACACATGATGCGATTCCATGAGCGATTCTTGATGAATGAGTAACAAATTTTAAAGGCTACATGATATCATGATGCAGCGATGTGATAATACTGTTCAATCAGTACAGTTCAGATCTCGATACCGGCATAAAGTGACAGCTGTGCTGTCACGTTTCGTGTGGTGTGTAAGTAGCCGGTGGCCCATTGAGGGTGGAAGAGAAAGGGAAGCAACGTATTTGTATAACTTCTATGCGGATGGCATGGGCGTCGGATGTCATGATAACGTCTACTCGTTTGCCCCCTTAGACTATAAAAAATAGTGGAGTGGTCACAAGAATTCTATGATCGAATAGAGCAGAATCCACATAGAGAAAAATCGTATGTTACAGTCAAAACTATTCAGCATAGAGCTCTTTTTTACTTAGTAGCTAGTGAGAGTATCATAATTACGTATCACTAGCTGTGTCCCGCAGTTTCACCCGCGTTAATTTCTAAGAAATCCACATAAATTTCAACACCCTATTTCATCCCCTTAGGGGTCGAATTTCTAAAAATCCTTTCTTAGCGGATGCCTACGTCGTAACATTTACTTGTATGCCAAATTTCTGCCCCATCCGTCTAGTGGTTGTGCGTTGATAGATGTATATGTCAGTCAGTCAGTCACCTTTTAGTTTATATAATTACTAGCTTCCGCCCGCAGCTTCGCGTGGATTTCGGACTTCAAAAATCGAGTTATTATACATAATATAAACCTTCCTCATGAATTACTCTATCTATTAAAAATACCCAATCAAAATCTGTTGCGATTTAAGCATACAGACACACAGACGGCGGAAAGCGTACTTGTTTTATACTATGTAGTGATATACATTATTCCCAACGGCACAAGACTATTCGTTACCATTAACTCTATCTATATATTTTATACTGCATTTACCGACGTCTAATTATTTTTTTAAAGTAAAAAGTATACTATGTTCTTTCTAAGGCCTGTAAGAATAGTATATTAAAAGTATACAAAGTTTCGACATGATTGGTTGAGTAGTTTTGGCGGGAAAACGTAACAACAAAACCCACATTCGTATTTATAATACTCGTAGGATAATTAATAATAAAAATGTGTCTTTTCTGACTGTAAAAAAGTAGATAAGATAAAAATTATGAGAGATTTTAATAGGGACAATTGAAATCCAAGTTATGCTTCTGTCTTATTTGGTTATTTGTATCTTGGTGGAGGTATGACTAAATAGTTGCCATTTGTCACCTTCTATATGAATACATTATATATACATAATATATGAAATACATAATATAATACTATTGTGTATTATATATTTCATTTCACTACGTCCGCGTCACAAGTAAACTCATATGCCTATACAGTTCAAAATTTCGCGGATGCGAGCTCAAAAGCGAAGGCCACGAATTATAATCTACCAACTAATTCAAAGAGATTTACTGTTATTAATACTAGCAATTCATCTCGTAATATGTTGTCTTTAAGCGCCTAATCCAAACTTGTACTAGCTTTATAAACATATATCACGTTTCTTGTGGTTTCTGAATGGCGCGAAGGAGAATAACTACTGTTTCTACAGAACAAAAAAAAATTTATAATATACCATTTTTGTCATTTTAATATGAGATAACAAATCCTATAAATAAGTGGACAATTGGGAGACGCTTCCAACGATGCCTCATTTGTCAAATTAGTACCTAGCCTAACATACATACATGCTCACGTACTGATCAAAATCAAAACTCCCTTTTTTGCTTCACCGTAGTCGGGTAGAAATAGCTGCGTTTCACTTCAGCTGCATTCATCCATTTAACAATAAGTACCAATCATTTTGCAAGGACACTGATCTTGACTACAAAGATCTAATCTTTACATAATATAATAAAGCGAAATAGAATCGAACGTCTGTATATAGAAGATATTTGAAAAAAAATAGATTTAAAATTGATAATATAAAAGTTCCTACAACATTCCAACATCTTAAATGTTTGTCTCTTTATCTGTTTATTTGTGCGCGTATCACGTAACAGTAGCAGAATTCATATTAAGGCAAATTTTACCGATCTGTCTATAAAATTCCCCATCAGGTTATGGCTATATAAGCTGTAAAAATCCCTAATGACACAGATCCAATTCTACCAAAGCTGGTGTAAAATAAGGTCTTATAAAGACTACAAAGTGTAAGTAGCCGGTGGCCCATGGAGCAGAAAGGAGGGCAACACAACTTTATAACCTTTGTGCGGATGTATGATGTCATGAAAATGAATTAGACTGCTCGTTTGTCCCTCAATACTTAAAAAAAACTACCCAAAGCTATCAACGGCAGTAAGGAGTTATAGAGGGCGTGTACTTCTCACTTCTCTATCCAGTAGTAATATTTTCTCCGAAACAAAATGAAGTAACTAAATGAAAACCACTCGCCTCGTGTGGTCTCTTAACATGGCCGACCCTGGGGGTCACGCGGCATTAATCCTGAAGGATTACCCGCTTAATAATAAAGCGTTTCGGATTATACCGTTTATGAATGATGCTAAAATAATTAATATTGGATACGTTTTGTAATCTCTCTGTGGGCATGCAATATTTAGAGGAACACTATCTGTTCTCCGCTGTTTCACCCACATAAGTTTCGATCCCGTGGAAATATCGAGATGAAAAATATATGTTGACTTGTTCTCGGACTTACCCGATATGCACACAAAATTTTATGAGATTCGGTCCAGGCGTTTTGGACGAGTACGGTAACTAACATTGTGACACGAGAATTGTACTTATACTTAGTCTGGTCATAAATACTGTTACAATTAAAAATAAAAAATATCACATTTGAATTTGGAATCTGTCATTTTTATACGATTGTTCATCGTGTTTTCTCATTTTGGTGCCAATACATTGTACAATGCTTTGCGATATCAAAATAGAGTGGGGTGATAAAGAGAACAGACTCGCTGTGATTGCATTACACAAAGTAGGTATGGAGCCAAATGTAATTTTTTAAGCTCTCCATACACTTGTTAATAGTCAAATATTTGTTTACCGTGCTATTAATAAGTAAAATGAGACTTCCTCGGTTTGTGACAGAGAAAGATCTGGCCGTCCACGTAGTGTTCGTACGAAAGATGTGGTCAAATCAGTAAGGGAAAGAATTCAAAGAAATCCTGTCCGAAAGCAAAAGATTTTATCTCGGGAAGTAGGGATAGCACCTCGAACCATGTCGTGTATTTTAAGAGATGATTTCTTAACTGATAAATTAACGATGCATAGGATGGTAAAATCGAAACAACTACTGAAGCGGTACGCAAATAATTTTTTTATTGTTATCGGATGAGAATTTTTTTACAATTGAGCAACATTTTAACAAACAAAATGATCGTATTTATGCTCAAAGCTCTAAGGAAGCTTCCCAATTAGTCAACAGAGTGCAACGTGGGCATTATCCGACGTCAGTGATGCTTTAGTGGTGTGTTAGCTATGAAGGAGTGACTGAGCCATATTTTTGTGAAAAAGGTATCAAAAAATCAGCATAAGTGTATTAGGATACCATTCTTGAGAATGTAGACAAGCCCCTTAATAACACCATGTTCAATAACCAAGTATGATCCTTCCAGCAATACTCCGCGCTGGGTCATAAAGCTCGGTCCACGCAGTCTTGGTTGGAAGCGCATGTCTCGAACTTCATCAGAGCTGAAGACTGGCCATCGTGTAGTTAATCTTAAGCCGCTGGATTATGACTTGTGGTAAATTTTATAGAGTACAGCTTACTCTAAACACCATCATAATTTGGAGTCCCTAAAACAATCCATACGATTGTCAGTAAAGAATTTCCCCACGGAAAGAGTGCGTGCTTCTATTGATAACTGGCCTCAAAGTTTAAAGGACTATGTTGCAGCCAATGGAGACCACTTCGAATAAGCTTTTTATACTTTTATTTGTTTTGTATTTGTGTATGAAACTAACACACTGTAAAAGTAATAAATGTTATTTGCAATTAAAAAAATGTATTTTATCTTTGTAACAGAACTTATGGCTAGACTAGGTACATATATATACACACACATCGGGTTGGACATCACTAAACCGATGGAACAGTAAAATATCTAATCTACTTGTTGCCTCAGACCCTCAGTGGGAGAAGTTTCCTGAAGTTGGCGCAACTATTGCACTAACAGACTTAAAACAAAGACTAACAGAGCTGCGCTCCATGCAACTTTCTCGCTTAAGGAAAAGGTAAATTAAAATAAAACTACAATTTACATTTAAAATTCTCAACCAACGGAATATTTCAATTATAATTAATTACATTCGTAATGTAAATCGTCCATTTAGTTTCAGTTTGAGTAATGAAACCGAAACTATGTAATTGGTAAGATCGTCATTTTTGGAGAAAAAGAAACGGATTTGTAGACTTCTAGAAACCCATTATTAGTATTTATGGTATTGACTACTTACTCAAACTCTACCGGGAGCCCTCGGCCACGAATGGTGAGGAGGCTCAAACTTTGTAGCCGCAGCTAATCGCTATTAAAGGACCATTTTCTTTTTAAAATTAGTCCATCTTTTGAGCATCCTACATAACAGAAGCAGGACTGCAACTTCAAGACCCGAAAGGTTTCTGGGCCTTATTATCACTTTGGTTCCCATAACAGAGCCCCTTCTCAACTTTAAGGCCTTCAAGCCCTGTACCCCGTCAGATCATAACCCGGCGCTGCGCACAAGGTTCACATCGGTATAATTATTCGTTTCTTTCCTTAAAATATATTTCAAGATGCCTACTACACATCACAATGTTTGGCAATCTGATATTTCCACCTTATGGATGCAGGCTTAGAAACACAAGTAAATTTGCCGCAAAGCAAGTTGCGCATAAACCAACAATAACCGAGAGCCGTTTGTGCAATGATACATTTAATTGCCGTCTGGTGCAGTGGTGAAGCTATGTAGTTATGCAGCTGTACTGCATCATCTGCTTAGATAAATGCAGCGAGTAAAGAAAAACCATTTATGTTGAACACAAGAAACAGATTTGATATTTTATAGCATATGCAACGATCAATCTACTACTATCGAAGTAGTAGTAGAATTAGTGGCTAGTGACTACCGAAAAAGAGCCAGAATTTTAAGGTATCGTAAGCAACAAGGCGTGGAATGAAATGCCTTCGGCTACAATGTTGTTATGGCACTACCCTCCAAAAAGCTTTTTGGACATGGATGAATGACTAAATCTACTAAGCTAAAAACTTTAGGAAATTTTCACGCAAATTGCGCGGTTAGAGGAGTATGAAATTTGGCATATATATAATGTATAGTTTACGTGTAAGAGAAGTGCAGAACGCTATTTCAATATTAATGTTTATAAAGTACTTCAATTTAATAAATAAAACTTTACACACACTACCATGCATTTGACACATTGACATATAAGATGTTTATTGATGAAGTAAGATAATTATTGGTAAGTTATTTTAGTTTTTAATTACAAAAAGTTTCACTTAGATCGAATATCGATCTTCGCGGGTCCACTAGTATGGATAAAGATGGGTGGTTTATACATTACTTCATTGTTGATCGATATTTCGGTTCGATTCCACATCTTCTTCCATATATTTGAATATTCATGACTTTTCGCTTATGTAACCATTGTGACTGACAAGTTTTCTTTCAGGTTGGAATTTATAAATCTGATGAGGTATTCTCTCCAATTGCTAGTTGGTCCCTTATGTTTTATTAAGCAAATTCGAACTCGCTGTGATAAAGCTCTTAGCTGAGAATACCATGAAGTATTTTTGTTCTAACATTTAGCCATGATTTCGTAAAGATTGAACATTGTTGGAACTTATGATAATAAAATATATCAGATTTTATATTAGACCTGTGCTGAGACAGTAATTATAAAAAAAACATATGGAGTTTTGTGCACACATTTTTGTCATCAATTCTATTTTCGATTAAAAAATTATATATTATCTATCATCATATTATGTGTCTTGTTATTTTCACGCTTAAAAAAACAATCTAACAACTAAACAAAAACGTCTACCCACAATAAAAAGAAGGGATAAAAGTTATTTCCATTTGGAAGGTTCCGTACAGGTCTATCCACTTCTATTATTATCGACGCATACATTTGATACTAATCTGTTACGTACTTGGCAATACGTCTTGACAAAAAAACGAAACGTCTTGAGCAGAAGTTGGAAACACGCCATTCTTTTTATTGGATTAAAAATCTGATTGAAGACGGGATAAAAGGAAATCCATTGTGCTGGAATGGTCTGGAATGCGTGGAAATCTATTAATTTAATTAATCCTGAATTTCATATGATGGACGACATTGCTATATCACAATGAAATCGCATCGGTACGCACCAAATGGATCTTCCACATGGAAGATCCATTGGAAATGTGTTTTATAGACACTGTTCTAATTTTTATTAAATTACATTTAAACGTGATTAAGGAAATCAGGATATCAGAACTAAAGTTAGAATCTTCCTAACAATGAGAACACAGTTCATAAGCTAAAATAAACCTTAAGAACAAGTTTTAGAGGCAAATCTAGCATGAGGGCCGATATTGAATCAATTCTCAGCTAACTGCATACAAAACGGCGCTATTGGATCAGGAATGGAAGGACAGATAACCCTGTCCAATTTCCGTTAAACCAACTATTCACTATCTACGCTGATAAAACAACACAGATTGTATTTTTGTCTGTTACCTGGCTATGGTGATTTGTTTTGTTTGTTAGCCGTACTCGTAACTTCGTTTTGTTGGACGGCCAACATCTTTCTGTTTTAAAATTTATGGATGTGTTTCCCTATGGAATGAAAAAGGGCCCAATATTGATTACATTTCAAGCAACCCTTGGACTGTCCCGACGGGAAAACCTGTGAAGTTTGTCTTCCCTTGTTGGGGCCTCATTTGTTGTTTCAAAAAAATGTTCCTTGAGGTTGTTATGTGAAGTTTGAAACCACATGATAGAGTTCTGCCGTAAACGGACCAAACGAGAAACAAACTTGAATATCGATTTGGCAAGAACTGTACACGGTTCCTTTTTAGTTTCCTACTTTTCGCTATTATGAAATGAATTTTAATAGCTATGTGCCAGTATCTAATTGCATCAGTTAACATAGATGTTATAATATAAAAGCGAACCAGACTCGACTAATAAAACTACTGCAACTATTCTCAAAAACTTGTACAGTGATGGATATTAATAACTTAGTTCCTCTATCTAACTGTTTTATTAAAACCAACAACAAACAACTAAACAACTTATATAAATCATCCTCTTTCTCCTACACCACCCCTCTTTCCTCAATTACTGGTTTTCAATTATTTCGACTTCAAAGGGCAATCCTGATTTCCATCAAAACTTCGATCGAATGTTGCGAAGTTGGAAATTGATCGTCAAATGACTATTGAAACAGATTTACAGAAACTATATTCACAGTTGTCAATGTTGGATAAATTATCTTATTATCTTAAAATATCACTGACTGTGTTTCAGAAGCTTTACATGCAGCAACCGTGGTCCCGGGTGGACCCAGGCATGTAAATGTTTTATTGTAATGAATAATATTCGAATGAACTTGGTTAAGATGATTAGGTAATATGTTTATTGTCATCATGTCTGAAAATAACCAATTATTTGATGATCTCTCTAAACAACCGCTAATCTTCCTCAAACCACATAGGTGGAAAACGTGAGCAATGTGGAGATTAGTATGCGTGTAACACAGAC
>LUGF01025361.1:347235-357601 GCA_001625245.1 Calycopis cecrops
AATTTTCTTATTGAAGAGAAAAAAGACGCTTTAGTGCTTACTGCAGATTTTGCACTATAAAGCCGAAAACACACAAACACAAGGGCTAATAAAAGGAGATAAGTAGGTACGAGAATTAGGTTTAAATTAAAATATCACTTCTGCTGGAAGCACAGTGATTATATTCAGTAATTATGACGCTAATTGGGCGATGATCGATGTTACAAGCCTAATAAAATAAAATGTATCTCCTTAAGTAAGATGATAAGGTAATCAAATTTCGCTCGAGTTTGACAAAGTTTGCGGAAAGTTCCAGAGATTCAATTAGAAGATACGGCTTGCCTGTCGCCGCCCGCACCGCGCACAATTCCACATTAAGTCATATACACATTGTTTATCACTGTCCCAGATCTAAACATATGTTCAGAACTTATTTTACATACAACAGCGAGTTGAAATGGCGGGCTCAAAGATTCTCAGATGAAATGGCAAATTGACACTTATTTTACTTGAAATTATTAACAAGGCAAAAGTTGGCTAAATATTGTGTAAAACGAATTATATTGAATTAAATGTTGAACAAAAATATTATAAAACAAAATGGCCGACTAACGAATTATAAATGTTAAGTAAACCCATTATCGTACAATTATGATAAACACTCGCTTCAGTACAGACCACAAATAACATTTTAAACCCAATCGAAGTAATAATTATAATAGCACATTTCAATACTTGCACATTTTACCACTAATTACAAGCATTCCGATTATTTTTTTATTTAACCCGTCCGCTCATCCGTTGCAGTTAAATTTAAAACAAATTGGATTTTTATGCATAAGTCAAGCATAGAGAATATTTTTATATTTTATTGGTCATATTTTTCCAGTACTTTGAGATTTGTTCCCTTATTACTTTACCCCAGATGACGATACGCTTGAATGGCCGTAGTGTCTTCTATTATTTTTTCTGTATTCATAATAAGAGTCTAAATCTTGATTTGTCTAACACATTATAATAAAATTACTTAAAGTTTTTATTGTGGCTTGTTAACTTAACAATCGCGACATTTTAGATATAAAATATTGAAATGAACCACCATAAAATGAATTACAGTAGTTTTATTATATTCTGTTACATTCGCGTAAACTTAATAAATCATTATTGGACTTTCAAACTCAGAATAAATAAACATAAAAAAATTAAGCATAATCAACAAATATTGTAAATCGGTTTTAAATAGATTCTATTGCATTTAAAAGATTTACAAGAAAAAACAAAGAAATATCTCAACAAACTAATTCATAACTCATGATTGTGGTAGATATATGTATAAAATAGTCTATATAAATATATTATGTCGGCACAAATTCATCGTACAAGTATTCAAACAGTGGACAGAGCATACAAATGATATTCCATGCATCATTCAAAACATATTGTAACGTATGGAGTTTCCTCCATACTTACATAATACTTACATATCACTTAAAACCTCTATGTTTGACATATTCTTCTATTAAGAAAAATATGTCAAACATAGAGGTTTCATTTGTAGCATGGAAACTCCATACTACAATGTGATGGTTAGCAGAGAAGAAGAGTCTCCTCAAAAGGTATGAAAGGTAAAACCTTTAAATGGATATAATACTTTAAGAAAAAGTATATCCATTTTTAATATTGGAACGCTTTACAAATTTGTCTTAGGTTGACAGATGTAAGAATTTTTCATTCTACGAGACGCCTTCGGGCGCTAAGAAGAAATATAGAATAACTTTGTCTGAATGTCGAGTTAGGGTCTCTTTAAATAATAATATGATATAATTATATGCGCAATAAACATTTAATTATTATATGTTATAAGTGTTTATATTTTCCTACTTTCAGCCAGATGGCACAGAAGTAGATAGAAAGTATTCAATTAGGATTCAGTTAGGGTTTCCAGGTATTTTAGGTAACACTGCAAAGGGACAGAGCTACGCCAGAACCCACACCCGTCCCGGCAGTCGTTACAAAGATACCGCTCCACGTCTACCAGACTACGTAACCCCATATACGTCTGGAGCGGAAACATCACAATATTTAACTTTGCAACATATTTTTGCCTCAAACACAAACGACTGTTTTTACAACTCGTACTGCGTCAACAATGAGAGTAATTTTTTGCGAGAGAATAAATTCATACATTCCATTACTCTATGAATACATTTGCGATTTGAGTGACGCGAACAAAAACGTTAGTGTATATGATAACACGCGTCAAAGTAGAGTTATTGATATTCTAGATCGGTATGTTGCGAGTCTCTGTAACTGGAAAGTAAAATAAATACATAAGATCCATCATTATTGATGTCATATTTTATGGTAAATATGTTTTATTGTAGAATAGAATATGAGAGGCTAAAAAGAATGTGATTTTTGTGTCTGTACTTAGATGATGAGTGATGAGTTTTCTGTCACGTTTAAGATTGTTAAAATTTTGGTTCTAGGGCTTTAGGTTAGTGCGGATGTAGGTATGCTAACTTTTTCGGCTCGGCTTGGAAGCAAAAGAGGAAATACATGATATAGTAGTAGTGCCTTCGAGTGCAAGTCCTACATAGCCTTTCTATTCTTGCTAATTACCGTATACGTCAATTCATTCTTTAACTTTAAAAATGGCCTTTTTCTTACTGTTTGAAAGAGCATTTAGCCATAGCTCGATGACCGAAGATTTGTTTATTACGGGCTTGCAATGGGATATTTTATATTGAAATATAGTAGCTACAATATGTGACGATATGTGACGATTGTTACACATGTGATTAGTCATGCCTGTCTTCCGTAAGAAAAGCAAACTATTGCAAATATAATATGTAATATGTAAGTATAATATGTAATAAAATAATTATTTGATATTTACTTGTATTTTATTATATTGTCGTTTTCTTTTAATGGACCTACTCATCTCTAATTATTTTAATTGTCCTTTTTCCCGGTTGTCTGGAATAAAATCGCTTCCTTAGCGATAAGATCGCCTGTTGGCTCTTATCTTTAAGTTTGTATTACTGTATATATATTCATTGTGGGCAAATAAAGAATATTTTCTTTCTTTCTTTCTTTATGTAGACAAGATTAAGTGCGTTAATCAGCAGCAGCACAATATTACTGCACACATCCACGAAATCAATACAACAAATAAGAGGGAGACAGATAGTTTGTCATCCACCTGATAAAGGTCCTCGGCGTATTTGCTATTTACGCAGTTTGCGCAATATATTATATTCCTTTGAGAACCGCTCCACGCTAAGTGATCTCTCTGACGTATTTGTTATGCGAAATAGGATAATCTGCAATCACCCCTTCACTACCTTTTCACGGCGCACCGTCGTATCTTCAAGTGCTTCCTATACAGAATATATTGTGCCATATTATAGTATCTTGTTTCACAAAGAAACTATTCGCAACAACTTCCAATATGTAAAGATTAAATCGCATAAATATTTATTATATAAAGTGAGACTTTTTTCGGTCCCACTGTTCGGTATGGGATGATAATAAATAACAACGTGTTAGTGCTATTGCGTCATTGCAGCCGAATTGGACCGGCTTCACGAATATAATAATTTAGTATTTACCAATAAGATCATTTAGACGAGACCTAGCGACGATCGGCTGTCGTCAATAAATATTCAGATCTGTTCATTCGATTTACTCGAATCTTTGGTAAGATCACACTCTGAATTAATCCCAACATCTTATTTCCCAGCCTCCCTCCCATCTTAATAACTTTTAAACTCCTTGACCTGCCCGACGACGCTATCTAGATAGGTAATATATACGGAGAATTTAGAATTATTTGTCCCTTGTATATTCTATATTACATTTAATAAAAAAACAAAAAACCCCGATTGTTTATGGAGGTTATAGAGATACGCAAATGCATTGCCCTCATTGGGCCACCGGCTAATTACACACCGTACGAAACACGACAGCTGTCTCACACAGTCTAAGCAAGTTCCCCGGTCGTGCCTGCCCAATTCGGCCACATATATCCATGCAGCGTGGCACTCTGACCCTTCTTCTACCACATTAGGATAAGAACATTAATGGAATTTCAGTCAAAAGGCTACAATTCATAACCCATCATCCAAATAATATTTAAATCAAAATAAAATCAAAACAGATCTTTAACATTGCGCGATATACGCAATGTTTAAAAATCTGGCTCTATTTGTATAAAATGTTGGTGAATCAGCCAGTATTTTAGATAACTGGAAGTTGATTCAAAATGGTCAGCAGTCCGCTGGCACAGGAGCCGTGCCAACTGAAAGCAATTGCCAATTGAATACATTCACTGACCGGTCCGATATTCGGCATTTTCATTTGTTTTCTTTTTAATTAATATGAACACTGAATATTCCTTTGGCTGTATTCTTATGTTTTTTAACGTTTCTTACGCATAGGTACTTAGAGTTATTACTTAGAGCTTTCTGTACTTACAGCATTAGTATCGCATACGAATTGGGTCGACACGACCGGGATATTACCTCTCGCTCATGTTATACAGGCGGAAAGCATTAAGTCCATTGCAAGCATTGGTGAAAGTAATAAAAGAAAAAAGCGCATCTGATAGCTTGTGCTTGGGCTTCAAATTGCATCATTATGTTAAAAAAATTATATATTACGTCGCAGATTGATTGAATAATTTCTTCCCCAATATTATATCGATAGAACCAGAAGCTATCATATATTATTTGTGTGTATGTAACGACGATAATGCACAAGCTCTGACTCATTCAGCTGTCATACAGCAAAGGCTCTCACATAAATGTCTATAATCAACCAATCTTCACACATACTCTAATAACAAGATCACAAATCCTGCTCCATATATTTTGCACACATTTCATAACCCCCATGTCCTCCACAAACACAAATTAAAACGAGTCCGTACAATTTAGACGTTCATTAAAAGAGCAGCGGAAATTCAGCCCTGAAACGTTATTTTCCGTTAAGTGTGAATAGCATTTATCGTCCGGCGAGCAAGTGAGATGAATTGTATTAAAGTCGACTGTCCCCTGGCCCCACTCAGTCCCTGTCCTCTGGCCCCACTCAGTCCCTGTCCCCTGCCCCACTGTGTCTCTGTCGCTGCCCCACTCTGTGTCCCCTTCTCTTGTCTGCGCTATTTTTAACGCGGTCGATGCTGAGCCAATTAATACGTTTCGATGGTTCTTATGTAATTAGTTATCAATTTGAGCTCGTGTTACCCTCTGCTAAAATATTTATAGATACAGAGACAGTATTATTAAAGTAAATAATACGAAATTAATGAATACATTTCAACATTTCAAACAATTTTTTCATTGGTAATCTCTATGGGCCTTGCTGGATGACCTTGATTTTCTTGATGGTTTTACCGCCCAAAATGGCCTTAGATAAATATTAAAAATTCGTATTTCTACTATTTTAAAGAATACCTACACAACAGCCAAGCTTCTCTTGTATTTAAATATCGATCGTGCTAGCTTGATTTGACAAAGAAGCATAGCTCTAATACTTATAAAAGGTTTCTGAGCCCTGCTTCTTATCTACACAGATAAGACGCGTGACTCCAGCCAGTTTTCCGTCTCAAGCGGAGGATGGGAGGTTAGCCATCAGCAAACATTGTGTAAATGACGACAGATCCGCCGCCCGGTAACTCGTAATCCCTTCGTTACCTGCATTATGTCGGCGGAGCGCGGATTGCGCGCACTTTGCATCTCGAGCACGTGCCACTGAGTACAGCCATCAATATCGCTTTAGTCCGACTTTTTTGGACTTATCCTAAACCGAATCGAAAGTTTGCTAGCGCTGAGACTGGTTTGGGGAAACCGACATACCACTGATGGGAAATGTGCATATTGATGTGACATTTTTTATAATAGCGAATTGAACTGATTTTATCTCTGTTATATTATTTTGTTGTAAGATCACCGACGTTTCAGATCTTTTACAGTGACCATGGTATGGGCAGAATGAAATGGCAGGTATCCTGATGTCTTATGCAATGAAAGCACCCGAAGGTTTATAATTATTTAACGGCTTCGATTTAGACAAAAAGTACTTACTGTTTCTTGTAGGCTTGAGGTGATATATTGTGTTGTTCATTTGATTATGTTTATAACTGGGCCTTAAGCACAAAACATAACAGCCATATTTTCTCTTAAAATTTGGATATAGTGGTTATCTATTTTCAAGTCACGAATCTTCTTTGGAAGTAAACGGTGTTTTAGTGAGAATTGATGCTTAAAACTATTGCTGTTACTGGTTGTAGGTATAACTCAATATCATCATCAGGTTTTGTCAGTCCACTGCTGGAGATAGGCCTCTTTAGGTTAAAAGAACTCCAAGGCGACCGATTAGGTATTTATTATATAGTACAAAAAGTACTACTAAAGTTTTCTGAATAAGATTCGAAACTTCTCAAAGTTGCAGACACGAATATAAGGTTACTTGCCAAAACCCACAACAGGGTACCCCCACAACAGGGGGTCCATCGTCGTTGGAATAAACTTTTCGATTTTCTAGAATGAGGCAGATTGGATCTCGCACGGGTCCTTACTCCAAATAAAATTGGTTATCTGATACGACCGAAAAATCAGGCTCAGGACCCACCGCATATCTTGTTCTCGAACTGTAATTGGAAAATGAAAAATCTCAATAAAACTTTTTGGTCCTTCACGGGACTTGAAACTGGGAGCTCAAGATTTATTGAGATGCTTAAGACTAGACTACAAGGCACTCAGGTATTCTAATATCTTGTGGGGTCTAGAGTGTAACAAAACAATTTGACACTGTTTTTATGTTAACAACTCTTCTCCCGTTGTCTGTCCAGCTGTAATTAAGCTCATCTTCCCACCTTACGCTTTGTCTTCCCCTACATATCTGTCGAGGACAAGCCGTATGCTCGATAACAAGGGGAAGTGAAGCAAAAGTGTTACGGAATAGTATCCGGGGGACGGCATGAGTGTGTGTGTGTCCTCTCCCCAGAAGATGCAGCCATCTTGCGTGGTGGAGGGACTTGCGTGCCGGTCAGGGCTACACTTAGGTACCGGAGAGGCTTTGGGAAGAAGCCAGACTAAGAGCAACTCAGCTAAGGAGTCCTCCACCGGTCCTGAATCAACAGACGGCGGCGTGGATTGTTATGGATTTTGGGCAAATTAGTGACGCACCTTCGGAGTATTGTGGTCAGGGGTCAGAATGGGAACCTGACCCCATGGCGTAATTTCGACGTCGTAGTAGGGACTATTCAAAGGCAGCCCGTCCCCAATGAGTACAAATCTGCCCTTTTCGCCGAGGTCAGCCCGTCGTTGGAGGTATCCTGTTGCTTGTAGAACTGGGACCCTCTAATTATAGCGGCTGAAAACAGCCGCAGGGGTTTAATCGCTATTGCACCCATATGTCGAGTCCGACATAGGTATAGGGGCCACCCGGGTACTTAGGTATCATACGTAAATGTATTCCCCTGTATCAACAGAAAAAAGGAACAATATGAAAAGCAATACAATATTCTTCAAAAAAACCAAAACAAAATAATATTGTGAGAACACGTTCCGAAATGAAATTAATTTTAATCCCCGCGTCCACAGCAGCGAAATGAGATGAATATTTATGTCACACACTTTTATACATACAAATGGCAGGTGAAGAGCCCACGCATTTGACTGATCCCTCATCGTCGTCGTCATTGCTCGCGAACCACAGGTTCAAACCATATTTGAAATGAAAAGTTCTTTTTTATATAGCATAGAGGCTATATAGCATAGAAGCTATACAGATACTCCTTCCTCCTCCCACCTTTTTAGCGAACTTTTTAGAACTCATTATATTATTCCCTGGCAGGAACGTGCCTAACGAGGCAGGAAAAGTATTATGATTAAATATTAGTATAATTTTATTAGTAAGTTAATTCTGTATTTAATTCAAATGATCAGTTATTACGTTGTGTTAATTTATTATATTACGTGTTAGTTTATTTACGTGATAATATAATGGCGCCTAATTATTTCTGTTTCCAATTATCAATATATTTATTTAATATGACAACGGGTATCTTTTGTGATATCGACGCCCATAGACATCTGCACAATACCTTTTATGCACACGTTGCAGTCCTCTTCTTCCCTCCAGTTATCTATTAGAGACTCACAAACTCCAAGATAGCAATATATTAGCTGTCACTTTGAAGCAGTATCAGATATACAGAGGTAACCGAGAGGCATCTCCCAGTAAACTGGGCTATAATGTAAAACCTCATACCTAACATAATAGAAAATATAAAGAAAGAAAACTCACATATATACAAACAAGAGACAGACACACATACATAATATTAACTAAAATATATATATTTAATTAAATATGTTTAATTCGGAACAAGTCAGATAAATATTTTAAACATGTCATCTACCACATCTTTTAAAACAAACCGCTGCACTGACTGCAGAGTGATACACTGTCTCCTCTACATTTTACAAGACAATTCACATTATAAAACAATTACAATATGTAAATAGTATAAAATAAATTCAGACGAAACAAAAGGATGTCAAATAGTTTCAGAATTGCCTAAATAGATTGTTACGAAAGTGCAAAAGAACTGCAGCAACTCTATTAGACAACCAGGCGGCGCTCGCAATATCGTCTTACAACTAAATGAATACAGCTCCGAGGCTTCACTGGAGGTTTCGATTATAAAACTTCTCGCGCTATCCATTTTATTGACATTTCATTACATTGTACCGATAGTTGTGCTAAAATTGTCGCCAGTTTTCAGCGGGAGAACTCCTATTGTATTTTCGAATGTGATGAAAGTGGCGAGATGCAGGTCTATTTCTTCCATTAATACAGTAGTTTCTAAACTACAATTCGTAAAAACTTATCTACGGATCTCGATGAAAAAGCACTTTATAGATTAGGATCTGATTTAATAAATAGAATACTTTTATCCTGAAAAAATGTTATCTCTTCTCTTGGGATGGATGGTGCGCGGGTGAAAACACAGAGCAAATCTATTTATATATTAAGGTCCTGCATCTTAATTTATAAAGGAGTTTTCTGGGAAATTTCAAATGGGATTCGTGCGGGCTCTAAGTATGAATGTCTCTGCATTAGTTTAATGTTTTAATTAACATTTATTTTAACGTAAAGATAGATACGTTAAAATAAAAGTTAATTAAAATTTATTTATTTAATTTAAAGTTATTTAAAACGGTTACACACCAATTACATTACATAACTTTCTTTAAAAAAGACATAATTATCACTTAACATAACATTTAATTTGTAAATTAAGTAGGTACCGTAGACACTCATGCATACCTATCCAAACAAAAATAAAAAGGTAGGTAGGTAGGTAGAAGATTTTAACATAATGTCCTCCTAGCCGATTTCGGCTACGGCAGCCGTCTATAGAGACGAGCCATCTCCGCAGGACATATTATAGTGCACAAGCGTGCGCGCAGACACAAGTGCACTCTCTATTCTCCTATTTTCATATTATTCCTTTATAATATGGACAATATTCTTCTACATGACGCGCGAGAATCTACAGGCAGAAAGCTGCTCCTATATTATATTATAATGTGACAGATTTCGTAAAAGAAAATAAAAAAACTATAATTAACCTAAAATATACGTCCATACGGTCTACGCATTACAGTTCTATGCATTCTTTATAAAGTGGAAAGAGCTGAAAACATGAAAAGAATACAAATAGCACAGAATGATAATACAAAAAGCCTATACGGGTAAAAGGGCAAACAAAAATTAAATAATAGAAAGAAAGAAAGAAAGAAAACATTTATTTACTAAGAGACACACAATTTAAAGTTACATAGTTTACAAATTATAAAACGTTGGTCGTCCTTGTAAATTGGTCTCAAACTCGGCATTTGCTGGCATAAATTGTCAGCGCCGGTCTTCCGCTTGAGCCGTTTGGTGAGGTCATGGTCGTACCAACATATAACCTACAAGTGACATAATAAAAAATAAAAAATAAAATATATATAAATTAATAGATCACTACTTTTAAACACCACATACAATAACATATTTAAAATTGGCAAAACGTTACGACAGTTACAGTTGAAACATAGATAAGAAGGAGGAGTACAGATCTCATGTCAAACTTTTGTTCAGCAAATGTAAGTAAAAGAAAGGCAGAAAAAGTAATCGTATAGAAAACGCGTAGAATACGTTTTTCTTTGAATAACCTAATTCTTTGAATATTGATACACACAAATAACACATTTAAACAACACTTTAAAACTTACTTTTGAAACATTAATGTAAAACATTAATATTATGTATGACAACATAAAATGGATGAAGAAATAAAAAACTTATACTAAACAATAAACAAGCCGGA